>SNQJ01S0226373.1:0-14616 GCA_010110895.2 Picea sitchensis | reverse complement strand
CCACCGTTTGGATGGTTACCATGCTCATCTCATCCTGGATATCATATCTCAAGCCATTCATGTATCTAGCAAATTTCTCATCATCGCTCTCCCGATGACCTGCCCTAGCAGCTTCTGTCTCAGGTTTTGCATTCTCCTGAACAGAGTAATTTGGTAATCCCTGGGGATGAATTTCGCCTTCAGCTTCGCGATCATTCTGTCCTAGCTTTTGATCTTCTGCTTTCCCTTGCAGCGTATGTTAGCTTGTAGTTCATCCCACCACAATGTTGCATGTCCCTTCAGTCTAGTGACGACATTCTTGACTTTCTTGTCCTCTTCAACATCTTCATAGTCGAAGTATGTGTCTAGGGCTCTAATCCAGTCTAGAAGCTCCTCTGCATCCAATTTTCCCTGATAAACTGGAATGTCCATCTTCGCCCGTGCACCCATCCTGGCGATATCTCTGATCAAACGTTCGTTTGATGCATCTTCAGCTGCAACTTCTTCCTCACGTTCAACCTCAATCTCACTCTTGGAATCACTAAGATCCCCCACACTAACTGTGCATCTTTGTGTTGTCTCCATGTCTTCGAGTCTAGCTCGTAGATCACACATCTCTCTCTCCATGGCTGGATCTATCATCTGCCTGCCTCTTCTTCTTGGCATTTCCCTCTCCTCTGGTGGATCGGGTGTTTGCATGTCCCTTCTCCTTGGCGGCATGGTGAATTCCTCTTCTTCTCTTCTATAGAAAGCAAAGAACCTTTCTGTGTTCTGATACCATATGATGTCGACACCCTCAACCCTCAGGTCGGAAGGTCCACATCGACGCAGGATCTTTCCTTACCACGGCCCGAAGAAATTTGACGCTCTTCTATTTCCCTATCGGGAAATATGCACCCACAACAACCTTTCTCGGGATCCCCTCTTTACACTCGGGAGATCGGACTTCGTGACTTCGCGAGGTCAGTGGTCGAGTGTTGGTCTCTTGAATCACCGAAACCCAACAATAGTCAACGCTGACCTTTTCATTTACCCTTTGGGATTTTCCCTATCATGATTTCGACGATCGTGATGTCGAACAACTTGTCTCACCGACTCCCAAATCCCGATATGCCGAAACTCCGATATACTCGCGAGTTTGAATTTTCAATGCCCCGTCACCTCTGTTGGGATTTCAGACTTCGCGGTATCGTGAATCCTGATGAAAATTTTTCGGGACTTCTCTCCATGAAACTCCTAAATAGTGTGCCACCTGTCCACCTCACTGACTTCTCTATGGCCCACACAAATCCAATTAGCTTTCGGGATATCGCGTATCAAAATATCGCGATTCCTGTTACAATATTTACAGGACTTCCACCCATGAAACCCCGATATGGGATTTCATGTGTAGATCCCACAACCCTTATGGCTCGGATCAACGGTCCTGCCCCTCCTGAGCTTAGAACCTTTAGAGAATACTTCACCGTATCTCCCCTGTTCCTCCGCGAGATCTAACGGCTCACGGGACTTCACGGATTCTCTTCAGAGAATTTCGACCGTCTGTCTCTTTCCTCTAAGAATCTCTGCACAACTAACCAAAGTACTTCTCTCCATGGAAATCACCCTCCTGCGTGCAAACTTACGACGCCTCTTGCAAACTTCAAGGTACTTGGCCTTTTTCCTTCCTCCAACGACCTTTTGAAGACTTTAGATCCTTCTAGACTGTCTCCAGTTTCAAGTCTTAAGGAAGACTCTTGCGTGCACTCCTTGCGGCAACCTTCAGACACTTCCAAGTGCTGAATTTCCTTCGACCTTGCGCACACCTGCAACAACAGTCTCTAAACGCTTCACTCAGGTTCACAACCCTGAAACTTCGTTCAGCCTGCGCACTCCTTGTACGGCTCCTGTGCCCAACTGCACTTCTGTGTGAATGAGATCAAAAGCTAAACCACCTGAGTCCTTTGTCAATGCACTCCTTGCGGACACTTCAACTACACTCCTTGCAGGAACTCTTTCTTAGATAGAGAAACAATTGAAACTCATTCCTACTCCCTTTCAGACTTCATACTCAAACATGAAATCATATACACAACATATAAAGCAAATGTATAATAGGAAGCAAACATTCATGAGCATATCATTTAACATCAATACACAGAGAACAAACACGAAACCATGAATTTGAATCAACTCTTCTATTAATCCAAATATATGTACATGGGTGTTCTTACACAGCTCTCTGCATGCTCTTGCTCTTCCCAACAATGCTCATAATAATGTTACAATACACAATGAGGGTGTCTATATCCCGTTTCCCTCTTGTGCTCTAAAACTGTCTAATCTAGAATTGAATTCCACCTACTTGCATTAACTACTTTAAATTCCTTCTATCTACTAAGGATGAGAGCGAATTGCTCAAGGCCCGTTTACATTTAACAAAGGCGCTCCTTCTTAATGACTTCATTTAAGATTGCGCAACAACTTCAAGGCAATTTCAAAATTTGTGTTGGCGCTTGTCCAGCTGTCTTTTGCTTCCACGCTAGCTTGCTTGATGTTGGAGATGCTCCTGCATCAAAAAATTTCTACAGTCCATTGTCTTCAAAAAATCAACCATAAACACATAAATCAAAATCCGAGAGGCAATCCTTCTTCTGTCACTGTTGTCCCTTTTGGACTTATTTGAATTAGCCTTAGGTTGGGTGGAAGCTTGAGGCTTAATCTCACTAATAACATGGGAGAAATTGTTCCTCAGGTGCATATGAGAGGACACTGAATTTGTTGAGTCACTTGAAGGAGATGAGGGGGAAGAAACAACTTTACCTTTTTCTTTCACATGGGGAGCCTCGGTTTTAAGTCGTTTACTAGCATGGGAGGACTGCACAGGTGAGTGTGCAGGGGAAATTTGATAATTTGGGTTTATAGGTGGAGGAGGAGGAGGCAATGACAAGTTGGGAAAGCCACGATGTTGGGAGATTGTCGGATGAACAATCTCCTGCCATCCATCATTTTCAAGAACTTCTGGTTGCATGGATACACGGGGAGGCACAAGGATACCAGGGATATTTTTGGGCTGGAAGGGAGGCCTCTCTGGTCTAGGTTGAATTTTCCCTTGCCCAATCCAATTGAAGAACCTATATTGAAAAATTTGGTTCAACTCCTGAGGATCGACATCAAAATGAATTGAGAATCTGGGCCTTCTAGGCCCCCTGTTCCAATTACCTCTTCCCTATTATTTTTTCCATGATTGCATCTGCCGAATAAAATCATCTTGCATGTAGTAATTTATTAGCAACCAACCCTTAATAGACCATACATGACATTATCTTTATATGAAACAAATTTTGGCTTAGAAATTGACACAAGACCCATGCAATTCAATCCATAAAATTTATTTAATAATTTACAAATGAGTAGGGAGTGAAATAGGGTTCATGGGATATCGGGGGGGATTTTAATGAGAGAAAAAGTGATATCATGATAGGGAGTAAGAACATAAGTACTTCTCAACAATTCATTAAATAACTGACTGTGCAATCAATACCAAAATATATCAGTTGCCACCTATTCATGTGTCATCGTTTACCATTTCCATACAGAGTTTTTAATTTATTTTATAGAACAAAGTGTGTAAAAATGAACATGGGATCGTGAGGGGTGTATAATGAGAGAAAAAGTGAGATTATGAGAGGGAATAATATAGATATTGTTCATAGAAAATAAAGTAAATCAAACAACAACCATAACTCTGTCTAGATCATAATCCAATAAGCATCCATTCTAAAGCCAAAATCATTTAATTGTTCCTTATTTACATACAAAATGCTTGTTGTCTTCAATAATAATAATAATAATAATAATAACAATTTAATTGCCCATAATTCTTCAATTATATCAATCTGTGCATCCTATACAATAACTATGAAAATATCATTTCTAATTCCATAGTAACATCATAACCATTCGAGCCACAATATTGCATGCTCCAATGATAACACTTTCCTTTTAAAACAGCCATAATATGCATAGGGATTCCAATTATCCATGTCCAATATTCATACTTTGCAATCAAATAATAATAGACCCAATACTAACCACCAATAATCAACTTTCCAACACTGACTAACATAATCCACTGTCATAAAAACAATAATCGAGCTCGATTTAATCACACACAGGTCTTCAACAATACAATCGACCCCAATCTTGATTTGAAAGCAACATTTCATCAAAGAACATGTAACCTTAACCCTGAGATTCATGTACATTAAACATGTACGGACTTCCCTTTAAAAGAAATGCCCAATAAAATACAGAGCCATATAATGCATGAGGAAAATAGAACCAAATCACACACATGTGTCTCCTTTAATCTTAACAAGACCAAGATCATGTTTGATGGACAAATCACACATAGGTGCCTTTGAAACTTAAATGGGATCATGATCATGCTAGGGTTTAACAAAGCAATGGATGGAATAACCATAAATCGACCAAATGGAAAGTTATTGGGGTTGTAGGTAACCCATACCATTTCCTTTTTCAAACAAATTTATTACAGAGAGGAAATACAAAGACTCGATAATGAGATGGTATTTGAATTCAGAGAGCCCGTGTTGTTTTTTTAAATCACCACAATCATTTAACTTGTAACCCAAAATCTTGACAGAGGAAAAAAGTGTCTGAGGAGAAACAGAAACAAGTCGGGCTCAATAGAACCAAGACGTGTTCTTTAAAAACTTTATTGTAGAGAAGTAATTAGAGTTTGTCTCATTTAAGGGAGATATTTCAAAACACAGAGAGATCGTAACTTGTTTTCCTCTTAACATAATTTGTCACAGAGAAGCAACCACAGGTAATAAAGACGAGTCTTGGGAGAATAGAGAGTCTGTGCTCTTTTAAAATCACCATAGTTGCTTAACTTATAATCCAAAACTTGACAGTGAGGGTAATAAACATAGCAATCAACCACCGCCAATGGATAATGAGAGGGAAAAATTATTATAACCACTGTGCAAAGAAATCCAGAGAACAACTCGTGGCTACTTGAAACATATAGAAGCTTCCATTCAAGGTTCTGGGCAGTACAAATATTTGACTGTTCAATGCTTTCGACAATAGTGACAGTGAAGAAAATCCATAACAAACAATAGCTTGGGGCTCGACCAAACAAAGCAAGCGCAATGCCATTGTCGACAGTTGAATTGCAACCTAGAGGAACGAATCATAATCAACGACCGAGACATAAATGGGTGACAAAAACTAATACCCAGACTGGTGGTAAAACCCCACACAAATAAAAACTCAGAGCTTGTTGCACCATTATCATCATTTTTCACAGAGAACCAGAATAAAAACCCAAGTTGATCTATATTTTGTTTTAAACCAATAACCAATGCACAGGCTTTACAACCAATAAAATCCATTTCTTTCTTTTAAAACTCCAACATTCCACAATAATCACAGAGAAAATTGTAAGCAAAACACTGATACACAGTCAAAAATCAATAAAAACACAGAACTCATGCAATCCTGAGCTAACAAATCGATTCATAATACAGAGGGACCATCATGGATGGAAAGTGAAGGATCCATACCTGGAAAAATCGCTTCAAGGGAAGAGTTGGCTTGTGTTTTTCTTTTCAAAACCTGAAATCGCAGAGCTTCCGCAACCACCAGATCCAAATGAAACTATGGCTAGGGTGAAGGGATGGAGGACAGTTTGGAGTGATAGGCAGTAAATGCATGTCGCTTCCTCACCTGACCCTATTCAATTCAACGTACTAGCCAACCCATTACCATAACATCAACCATAAATTCAATACCATATCCATTGCATAAATTAAATGTCATATCCATTGTATAGTGTGTCACCTGAATCATATCAAAACTTTAACCATAACCATATGTTAAACACTACCATATATGCTTTACATAAAATCCTTTAACCAAAGTGCATAGTATAGCAGCTAGGTCCATCACCTTCCATTTGTCACTATTAAATATACCTTAAGGTTTATATATAATCTTTTTTCCATAACCTTAGGACTTATCCATTTCCTTTTTGTTTTGATCGATCTCCCATATCATCATATTGTCTTTTTTCATAAAATCATGTATAACATTATTATTCAATGTTAATGCATAACATAACACATATAAAACAAAATAATCTTTATATCCATATCACTACCCTATATTGTGAGTGGCCACCAACATCATTTATCAATAATACATCAACCAACCAAGTTATCACAACGAATGAAACCAAGACTGCATCATCAACTGTAGAAGACTGTATAGGCATTATTATAACAACAAAAAACATATAAGTGTAACACGTCCATCATAGCGCCTCTAGTCTACAAGGGGGTACCACATACTAGTTAAGTATTATTATCATAAATAAATAATAGAGCTTAGCAATTATTTGCAAGAAATATTCATCGTTGCGATTTTAAGCATCAACAAACTGGCGAATCCATAGGGAAATTTGTTTCCAACAGATTAAGAACTCATATTTTCTTGTTTCGTAGACCATGTTGACATTAGATCAAGAAAATAGATAGCAGAATGATTATGCAACAGGGGGAAGTGAGCGGTTTAAGGGAAAAAATGATTGGGATTTTTGGAATAACTCATGGAAAGTGTTAAGTATGAGGGGATTTATCCCTATATGCATAATCATCCTATTTATCATCGTAAAATCATTCTTGAATTCAAGGAGAAATTTTGTTTGGTGTGATCTTTTGAATCTTGGAGCGGATGGAAGAAAAGGAAAGCGGAATAGGTAATAAAACCAACTATCTTATCTAACAACAGTTGAAGCATATAATAATTCCAACGATGTCTTCAAGGGAGAACATCATGAAATATGTGCAACCTGATTGTTATTGATTAACAATACTTGAAGAATAGCATCGTTGTAGAAAAATTGATCCAACAATTTTATTTTGACAAGAAAAGAAGTCAATGAAAGAAATAATATAGCAGAAATGAAACAACAGAAAAGAAATAACAACGAAGTAAAAGCAAAGAAAATAAAACAAACTATAAAACAAAAAGAATTTCATACAACATTTAAACTTTCAATTTGGTTCCACATAGTGTTTTAAGTGGGAACCGTTGGTGTTATAGGAAAAAAATCGCTCTTGCAATTCCTTTAGGATATAGGAATTTCTCCCATGACAAAAGCAATCTTAAAAGGACCCAACCATAACTTTTGGAACTTTGAATGCCTTCCTCTATCAGTATGAGTTGAATCCCATAGAAATACCTTCTCATTAACCTTAAATTTGACATCTTTGGCACTTTTATTGAAATATCTTTTAACAATTTGTTGTCTTCTTTTTATGTTACCCAAGGAAAACATCCTTTTCTCTTATAAATCCAAGAGTGCATTCATTCTTTGAGAGATATCGAAAGAATTTAATTCTTCAACCTGTACCATCAACCTTAGAGAAGAAAGTTCCAACTCGGTGGGAAGAATGGCTTCTAGACCATAAACAAGATGGAAAGGAGTGCAACCAGTTCTCACCTTGGTGGTAGTGCGATCTGCCCAAATAGCATAAGTGAGGAGAGTGTGCCATTGACAAGGATTATCTTCAATGAGCCTCCTAATAATTCTAACTAGATTATTTTTGGTAGACTCAGCTTTCCCATTTCCTTGTGGATAATAAGCTGATGAGGTAAAATGTTTAACTCCCAATTTAGCTAGAAACTGGGTCAACTTAGCAGAAATAAAAGCGGGACCGTTTTCTGTAATAATTTCCAAAGGAAGACCAAATCTGGAAAAAATATTAGTCTCAAGAAAAGAAATCACATGCTCATCCTGTGAATGCTTAAGTGTGACAACTTCAGTCCATTTCGTAAAATAGTCGGTGGCTATCAAGATAAACACTTGCCCTGCTGAAGATGGAGGATTAATAGGACCAATAAAGTCCAGACCCCATTTTGAAATAGGAAAGTCAGGGAGGAAAGGTTGTAAAGGGATAACAAAAAGACGGTCTTTCCTAGAAAAATTATGGCACTTGTCACAAGATCTTGAAAAATTATAAGAATCACGAAAGATTGAAGGCCAATAGTACCCTTTTCTGATAATTTTAAAAGTAGTAGTTTTAGTAGAAAAGTGACCTCCTACATGAATAAAAAAAATTGAAGATCCATGAGTCTCTTGTAACAATTTATGTGCTTACTCATTATTCACACAACTAAGTAACATACCATCGATAGATCTCCTAAACAAGAAGTCTCCTAAAATGGCATATATAGAAGATTTGAGACGAAGCCTTCTTCTTTGATGAGTATCCAAATTATCTGGGCATCTTTGATTTAGCAAGTAATACACCAGATATTTATACCAAGGATGTTCAACTACATGAAGGATTTGATTGTCAATGTAAAACATTGTTGATAGAGAGCTATCTTGTTCATCAATTTCTTCACTTGCTTCAACATACTGAGCTAAGTGAAGGGCTAATTCACGTCCCTTGATAGTTTTAGAAGTCATGATGGTTAGATCATGCTCCTGGATCTTGGCAAGCCAATGTGCAAGCTTCCCTCAAAGATAAGTCTGTGAGAGTAAAAACTTGACAGCAGGTAAAGGGAATTTTACCACCGTGTGCTTACCTAAGATAAAGTGGCGAAATTTTTCAACAGCTTTAACAAGAGAGAAAACATACTTTTCAATATAAAAATATTTAAACTCATCATCTAAAAAGTTTGAATCATGTAAGCCACTGGTTTTTCATTAACTTGGTCATCATATTGCATGAGGATAGAAAAAATTGCTTCCTTTATGGAATTAGTATATATGATAAATTCTTTCTCAAAATATGGTTTCGACAAAACCGGTGTGGAACTAATTGCCTTCTTGATCCCTACGAAAGCATTTTTGACATCATCCGTCCAAGAAAAAGAGCGATATTGCTTAAGAATATTGTGAATTGGTTTTACCATTACAGCAAAATCAAGAACAAACCTACAGACAAAGTTGATAATACCCATAAAGGCTTGAACCTCCTTTTTGGAAGTAGGAGTAGGAAGATTTAGGTTAACAACAATCCTTTCGATATATATTCTTATTCCTAAATCAGAGACAATGTGCCCAAGGAGCTTTCCCTTGGTAATTTCGAAGATAGACTTAGAAGGATTTAAAGAAATGTCGAATTTCCTGCATCGCATGAGAATATTTCTAAGATGAGCAAAATGATCTGATCGGTTTCTAGAATACACAATTAAGTCATCAAGATAAATTTGATAATTTTTCCGATCAAATTGTCAAAAGATATTTGCATAGCTCTTTGGAAAGTGGAACCTGCATTAGATTATCCAAAAGGCATATGTTCATAAGTGAAAGTGCCCTAATGTAACCAGAAAAACCATCAAGTAAGGACATCATCTGTGACCCTGCAACTTGCTGCAAAATCATTTCCATATTAGGGAGAGGAAAATGGTCTTTTATAGTAGCCCTATTCAATGCATGAAAATCAACACAAAATCCAATCTGACCATTCTCTTTCCATACGGGAACCAGATTGGAAACCCACTCAGAATACTTAACATGGAAAAATTTCCAAGATTTCAAGAGGTTTTCCAACTCCTTTCAAATAGTTGCTTCCAGTGCAAGGTGAATGTGTCTTTGTTTTTTCCTAACCGGTTTTATGCACTCCTTGATAGGAATGGCATGATGTATAAGAGTAGGATAAAAACCACAAAGATCCTCATAAGACCAAGAAAAAACATCTTGAAATTCATGAAGTAACTCAGTGAACTTCAATTTTTCTTTATCAGAATATTGGGCACCTATCTTAACATTCTTTGGAAAATCGGGTGTTCCAATGTTCAATGAAATGGTTTCAACCACTTTCCTTTTTGACTTCTCTTATTTATGGTTTTCTTTGTTTCCTACATCACTCGATGAAAATGAACTTTCTAGAAGAGTCAAGCCCTTCAAAATTTTGTTATCTTCCATGGATATCATTTCCTTAGGCTTATAAGGTTCATTTTGTATTAAAGCGCAGATGCTCTCATCACTAGGGAAGACCTGCCATGACTCTACACTGTCAGGGATATGAGGATGGTACAAATATTTAAAGGTGCAATTAGGTCTTTGTGTTAGAAGTTTCCAAGTAGGAGAGGCTGCAAAACCAACTAACATGTCTACCATTGAGTTCAATTCCCTTTTAACATGAGTGATGTTGAAACATAACAAGTTTGAGATAAGTGCCCAAACAATTTGGGTGTAACATTTCATTAACTTGTTGCTAGGAAAAAATATATTATGTACAAGGTTTACAACAAGTTTGGAGTCCCCCGAAAATGTAAGGTGACCACAACCTAAGTTATAGGCATTTTCAATGCCTAACAATAACGCTTCAAATTCGATGACGTTGTTTGTACAAGAAAACTCTAACCTATAGGAAAATTTGTGAATTTTACCCACAGGAGATTAAAAGATAATACCAACTTTGTTTCCTTCATTGGAGCATAAAACATCAAAGTGCATATGCCACATCCCATCCTCTATGTTGATTTGTTCCAAGGTAGTGTTGTCCTCATCTGCAAAGATGGAATACAATCCTAGGTCCTCCTCGATATAATTTACATTAGGTTTTGGAATTATTTCTATATAAGGTTATATTCTTCCCGTTGAACAACTGAGAGGCGGGGGGGGGGTGAAGCAGTTGTACATATGCTTAAACAATTATGCTTATTTTAAACTCTTTACACAATATTTAGTGACAGTCACAATAATGCAGGGAAGTAAGTAATAGAACATTCAGCATCAGTCACACATATGAGATACATAGAGACAGATATTTCCTGAGGAAACCCATACAGGGTAAAACCTCTTCTTCTTTATCTGTTAAGTAATCTTTACATTCTTTACATTATCATACATATGAGCACCAACTCATAATGAGGCTACAACCTCTCTTTGGCAAGCTACTACTTGCTGAGAGCACCAACTCTCTGGATTCTCTAACACCAACTAGAAGGAAGCACCAACTCCCTGGTTTCTCTAGCACCCACTAGAAGGAAGCACTAACTCCCTGGTTTCTCTAGCACCCACTAGAAGGAAGAACAAACTCCCAGCCACATAGGCACCAACTTGTATAACAGAGAACAACATATCTCCCTTGCACCACCCTGCCACCCTAGTTTCTCTGGCTGCAACCAGATGGAAGCTACAACTCCCTTTGTTCAAGCACCTACTTGAACCTCTGAGGACAAAAGTCCTCCCTATCACCTCCCTACCACCCTGAAATATAAATCTTTTCTATTAAGACTTATTACAGCGATATAAATTTCTTCAATGGCTTACCAGTCTCATCACTGTTCTGCTACATTGTGTTGCTCTGTCTGCATCAGTGTCTTCTGCACACTCCTTGTGCTTTATGTTCTTATGCCTTTTATGCTCTCTGGGCCATGTCCCTTCAATGCACCATTCCCCTTCTGTACATTTCGGTTGCTGTGCTCTACCTCCTTCTTCCCACCTCAATCACACTCAACAACCACACCATTTCTTCTTTGTTCAACATTCTTATACTCTCTGTGCACCTTCTGCATGCAATCTGCTCCTTGCTCTTGCATCCTCTACAACCCCAATCTCCACATCGAGGTATTTTTTCCACTTTACTCTTCCACAGCTATCCCATCTCCTGTGTGCCACATTGTCTCTCTCTGTTCTGCATCTCCTGCTCATTTTCAGTGCTCTGCCTGATCATCATAGTAACTCTTCATCTTCTTTGGTGGTTTCACCCATGCATCCATCATCACTGGGTGTTATCTTGATATTCCTTAGCTTCTCTGGCAGTTGAGACTCTTTTTCTTCTCTGTCATAGATGAGTTCATCCTCTGGCAGAAACCATCATTTGTTTCTAGCAGTTACACTGTGAAGTGAAACAGTGGCCCTCCGATCTTATTCAAATTCATCTGCACCATTGAATTGACTTCATTGAATCTTGCATTCATTTCTCCATTTCACACTTCGGCATTTTGGTAATCCTGTTGTGTGGAATCTCGACTCTCCAAGTCACGATCTCTGAAACTCCGAAAAAGGAGCTTGTCGCTTCAAGCTTTTCTCTACAACTCTTTGACCATGTGACTACGAGAGGTGACTGAGCTCTTATCCATATAGTGCTTTCGTGATTTTTCTTTTCGGCACTTTGGAATTCCTGTGGTTCTTGATGCTCCATGTCCCAGTATCCGAAGCTCCAAAATGGAGCTTGGTTGCACTAGCTTCGATCATTTCGGTATTTCGCATTTCAGCCTTTCGCGATTCTTGCGATGAAGAGTCTCGTCACTAGGCTCTTCCAACTCCCGGTATCCAAAGCTCTGAAATGGAGTCAGATCAATGGTCCACACCCTAGATGATTCGACGGTCCAGATCTCTTTGTGATTTCACACATCGCGATTTTGACATTCTTGACGTGAGAGTTCTTGACAACTCCACCTCTCGGTCTGCGAAACTCTAAAATGGAGTCAGCTCAACTTTTTGGCTTTTCACACTTTGCAACTTCGGGATTCCTATCATGAGAGTCCTTGACATCTCCAAATCCTGGTATCCGAACCTCCGGTATGGAGTCTTTGACATTTCACGATTTATCATTTTGCGACTTCGGGTTTCGCGACTTCGGGACTCTTGTAGTAAGATTTCTTGACATCCCCAACTCCCGGTATCTGAAATCGTCCTCCTTCTTCCGGGATTTTGGTGTTTCGCATTTCACGATTCTGGGACTCCTGATGATGAAGAGTCTTGACTCTTCCAACTCTCAACACCCGAAATTGTCCTCCTTCTTCCAGGATTTTGTCGTTTCACATTTCGCGATTCTGGGACTCCTGATGATGAAGAATCTTGACTCTTTCAAATCCTGGTATCTGAAACTCAGAAATGGAGTTATTTCCCGGTCTGTGAAACTCTTCGTTTATGTGCCTATTTCAGGATTTCGGGATTCCGGATTTCACAACTCTAGGACTCCTGTGTTGAAGAGTCTCAACTCTTGACTTCTCAATCCCCCGGTATCTGAAACTCTGAAATGGAGTTTATGCTTCTGATCTTTCCATGCCATTATCCATGCGCTGCTAATCTTCCTTGCCTGCATGTTTGCCATCAAATGAACAAGCACACTCTTGCACTCTGCGTGCACCATTTCACTTTCTCTTCTGAGCTTACGTTGTCCCTTTTTTTCCATCACTGCATACTCTAATCTTTCCATCAATGACAAGCACACCTGCTTGATAAACATGCCAACAATATCCCCCTTTGGCATTGATGGAAACCTTAAACAAATGCGCTAATATGTTTGGACCTCCAACTGTAGCATCTGGTCTGGACCACTCCTTTTCTCCCCCTTTGACATCAATGTCAAAGAAAACATGCTCCCCCTGAGCTGTTGCAGTATTTTTAGGAGGTATCAGATATCCAATCAATACAAAACTCCCCCTAATAGGAATGACTCTCTTAGGTGTGAGATGGGATGACACCCAGCTTCTGTCAGAGATATTCAAATGGTGTCTTGGCTAGGGGTTTAGTAAATATGTCTGCAATTTGTTCTATGGTTGGAATGTAATGGACCTTAACAACCTTATTGGTGACCTGCTCTCTCAGAAAATGGTATTTTATGGGAATATTCTTGGTCTTGGAGTGGAATACAGGATTCTTAGACACATTGATGGCACTAGTGTTATCACAGTGAATTGGGATTGGTGCAACGTATTTTACCTCCAAGTCTGCAAGTGTCTGAATCATCCATAATACCTAAGTGCAACGGGTAGAAACAACAATGTACTCTGCCTCTGTAGTTGATAAGGAAATGGAACCTTGCTTTTTACTAAGCCATGTTATTAATGAGTCACCCAGGAAGAATGCTCCTCCACTGGTGCTTTTTCTCTCATCAACACAAATTGCCCAATCTGCATCTGAATAGGTAGTTAACTGAAAATTCTGATTTTTGGGATACCACGGACCATAAGTCACTGTTTATTTCAAATACCTGAATATCCTTTTGACAGCTAGCAAATGACTCTGTTTAGGTGCGAACTAATATCTTCCTACCATTCCAACGACATGGATTATGTCTGGGAGAGATGTTGTGATGTACAACAGGTTGCCTATCATTGACCTATATGAACTTTGATCAACATCAGGTGAGTCATCATCCTTTCTTAATTTGCATTCAATTACCATAGGTGTGCCCACAGGTTTAGAATCTTTCATTTGAAACCTTTTCAACATTTCTCTTAGATGTTTTTCTTGAGAAATGAACATCCCTTCATACCTCTAAGTAATTTGCAGACCAAGAAAAAATGACAGTTCACCTATCATAGACATTTCAAACTCAGACTCCATGGCAGAAGAAAACCATTTTACCAATGATTCCTTATTACATCTGAAGATGATGTCATCTACATAGACCAAAACAATGAGAAAATCATCACCCTTTGTTTTGATATATAGATTGTTGTCAACTGTTCCTCTTTTGAACCCTCTGTCTTTGAGATACGTATCCAGTCTGTGATACCAGGCACGAGGATATTATTTTAACCCATATAAATATTTCTTCAGCTTGCATACTAAGTGAGGGTTATCAGACAGTTCGAAACCCTCTGTTTGTTCTATATAGACTTCTTCATTTAAATCTCCATTTAGAAAAG
>SNQJ01S0226372.1:0-14616 GCA_010110895.2 Picea sitchensis | reverse complement strand
GAGTCGCCAGATGAATTTCAAGATGAGCTCATCAAGTAAAAGGGAAATGGAATTTCCCTTAGGTGGATTCACCAGGTAAGCTAAGGGAAAGGCTTTGGGATAGCTTACCAAAGTTCTGTTAGGGTACAAATAAGATTCAAAATTTTCCTCGACAATGACACCAAAATGTTATAGCGCAAGTTTTAGGGTGGGAAAATCCCAACCCAACTACAAAGTAAGAGATACAACATGGGAATCCTACACCTAATGTCACCTTGATGTAGGTCCTGAACTTTAAGGTGACTAGGTCACTCTAGGGAGGCGATCTCGGTGACCCTAGGGGGAATGATATGGATATGGATAGAGATGAAATTGAAACTCCTAGAGGTCAAGTCTAAGTGGAGTGAAATATGGGAAGAGATTCCTTGTAAGTCAAGTGATTGTTGCCCCAAAGGTATAGTACTTCTATGAATGATTGTACCTTCCAGAGACACAAGCAAATCCAACTTGTAATGATATGTGTTAGTATGGATAAAAAAGTTAATATTTCTGTCCCTAATTTGTAGCAATAGATGATAGTTTATATCAGTAAATAAATCATATAAATTAGCGTGCAAGGATATAAACTAGTTAAGGAAATCAACATCAAGATTAGTAATTAATATAGGCTGGAAAATGGCACTTTGAAGCTGAATAAAGAAAGTTGTTGTTACATGTATATTTCTAAAAACAATTGCAGCCTTATGGCTGTATCTTTTGGTCACTTATATCAGCAAACTACACCATCAAAATATGCCAAAAATTATCCCAAAATATGCACCCTAATTAGTGGAGTTAGTGTGCAAAATTTAGGAGCTAGTCTAGGGTTAGTTTAGGAGTTATGGTTAGTAGTTTATATAGGTTATATCAGCCCTAATGGTTGTACGTTAGGGTTTATAACAAAAATTAAAGTAGTGGGAGAGAGGGAACTCCCTATTAGGGGAAGACTCCTCTCAATGAGGCAAACCAACTCCAAGCAAGGGACCTTTCAAAAGATAAAATTTCACGTTTCCCAAGGAAATGATTTTATATCTCAAATGCAAAAAATATATGAATAGTGCCTTTACTATTGGGTTAATGGCGTCAAATAAAAAAAATATCTAGAGAATCTACCTCCTTGGGGGTATAATCCTTTTTACTTTCCAAGGAAAGTTTCTCTAGCTAGGCTTTAAGATAAGAGGTTGTATGTCCTTATACTTATCTTAGCAAACCTTTGTTTAACCAATAACATGAAGCATAAAATGATGAAGACTATGGTGGGGGTGTATTACCTTATACTTCCCACCTAGCTCCTAGCACAACAATCCTTGACTTGAAAAAAAATGATAGCATAAGAGTAAAAGGCCATACCGAAATCAAGTAATATGCTCAGATAATCCACCATAAAACCTTGGAATCATTCATCCAAGGCTAGAACCTCACTCCTCCATCAACCATTCATCAATATAGCCATCAACAAGTGCAAAAGAGACAAATAGAGCCAAGTGTAACAAAAATTTCATACCAACACTTCTCACAATGAGGGAGAGTTATGTCAAAATGAGATCTTACGATCTCTTATTTATACAAAATGTCACCAAGGTGACTTGTCCAAAAATTAATGGGTAAACCAAAATACTAGGGATCAACAACCCTAATATTTCCCCCTTGAACAAAGTAATATTAAAAAATTCGTCTAAAGTTTCAATTTTGCACAAATAAACCCTAATTTTACATGGGTGTCTCCCCTTTAGTGGATGTTTTTCCACTTAGGCCACATGGGTAGGCATCCAAAAGCCCCATGTAAGGAATCCATACAATCTCCTCATGGTGAAGACCCTCTTCTCCTCAAAACTTCCATGTGTAAATGAGTGGCACCTCACAACCAAGCCCTAAACCCCCTAGGTGATGTCATGCCTATAGAAGCGACGTTTTTCCTATCCTAGGAAAAACACTTGGCATGTGGGGGATAAGCTATGTCTTCCAAGACAATCTCAAGGCCTTCCAAGTTTTATCTTTCTCATTTGGCATGTGGGCCCTTGACATCCAACCTGTGGGCTTGCATCCCCATGGAATGCAAATTTAGGCTTGTTCTCCCAAAATTGTCCACCAACAGGTCCTGCAAAGACAAATGAGCATGACCTCCAAGGATCTCAAGTCATAACATCATGATAAGTGAATCCAATCAATAAATGATCCACCTAATAATGTGCATCAAATATCACTATATCAAACAATTAATTTCTCAAAGACACTATGCGACTTGTCAATATTGAATATGGGAGGGTTGACGAGGTGTACTATTGGGTAGATATTTCCCTAGGTCAAGGAAATTTTCCAAGATATACCTCTCTAAGACATGTAAAGTGGATGAAGTGGTTGGGTTCAAGACTCAATGGGAATAGGGCTCATGACATACAAGGGGTTGTAGTGTCTCATTCATGGGTGCCTTTGTAGAGGGTGTGTGGTACCTTCATCTGCAATGAAAATTTTCCAAGCCTATCAATTGTCTTTTATCTTTATTTATTTGTATTTTATTTCAATATAGCATGAGGAGACGTTGAAGGTCACTGCCTTGGTGTGGTGACCAGATGATGGAAATGTCACCCACAAACACCTAGTGGAAATGAGAAGCTTGGGTCATGATGAGACCCCCTTTCTCTCAGCCATGCAACTTAGAACCATTACCCTGGTTCAGTGACCAGATGATGGTAATGTCAGACCACTGGATATTCATGGACATGATAGGTTGTCTCATGATGAGACCTCCTATCCTTCAACTAACCTTTTAAGAATTATTCATTATATTGTGACTCCCCTTTACTTAAATATAAGTGTTTCATTGTTTTCTTGGGTGATCCCTAGGCGAATCATCTAGAAGGTTTATACAAGGATTTTATCTTTTACCCAACATAAATCCCTCTAGGCCTTCATCCCCCTCTTCCCATAGAATGAGGGACAACTCCTTCTTGGGTCAATACACCCAAAAATACCAAGTGATAAGGAAATGATGGAAAGTGGTAAGTATCGTCAGGAATGGTACGATGGCTATTTAAGGGAGTTCCTAGTAGAAAACCCATCCCCAAGGAAGACCACTTACTAGAGCACAATGTCAACCACCAAGTTGAAGCAGGGAAAAATGCATAATGTCCAAGCATATATCATGAAATCTAGAGAAATCTAAGATACAATATACTCAAATGGCTTAAACATTGAAATCATGTTCACCATAATACTGACATGTACCTCATGGAGCAAGGACCAGTGCCTTCTAGAAGCCATCTGATGTGGTGGATGCCATCTGGTAATATATGACCATCTATGGTGGTGAGAGGGGTTTCCATTTGTGAAACAGGTTACTGTTGGTCATGTAGTCTCTCGACACTCCATATCTGCAACATGAGGGCCTCGAGATAGAATCTCCTTAGTTATCCATAAAATGGGGATAACACAGAGCACTTAAAAGTAACTCCTCCGATCATATCAGAGGAGTTGAAAGTAACTCCTCCTATATGATTAGAGGAGTTTTTTCTAGAGGTTTTGAAATATGTGGAGGAAAATATTTTTACTTTTTTGAATGCACCAGAGAAGTTAGTAATAACTTCATTGACGTGCTTGGAGAGTTACTTTGAAAGTATCCAGTTTAGAGTTGTTGGCACAGGGGCAGACCCATGGTTCAACGCTACAACAATGCACCAACAAAACCCTCACTACCAACCCTTTCGGAAACACTCGCGAAGTAGATGAAGTCTCACCCGAGGTAGAGGCAGGGGTGGTTGTGGGACTCAGATGTCTCAAAACTTAGTTGGGACAAAGATCTGTGATTCTAACACTTAAGAGAGAACTCAACAGTTAACATTTATCAATATCCAGTCTTATTTACAGTGCATTTAAACCCTAATTATAGAGTATCACAATATTCATTCAGATCTAAGGTACTCAAGCACTAAGAATACATACATAAGTTAGATATAACATCCATCAACAAATCTATCTATCATTCATCTATATTAAAGCATTAAGAAAGTAAACATATAATCACATCAATACATCGCACAAATAATAGAAACACAACATGTACGTGGTTCACCCCCACCCTGGGGCTATGTCCACCAACTCTTCTCCTCTTTATTATCTTGGTCAATATTCTTACAGGAACATAAGATCTGAGTTCTACTTTGCAGAAGATAGGAGATCTGCGCGCACTCCGCTAGATCCTCCTTCTTCTATCTAGGGTATAGCACAAAGCCTTCACATAGTCTCTTACAATTACTTGCACTGGCCTTGCAATCCTCACACAGTATGCACAAAGCACTTGCAACTCTTGATCACATAGATCCAACTCTAGCACTTAGCACACCGGCCTACTAGGTCTCTCTCTAGTCTCCAGTCTCTCTCTTACGCTTCCTAGATACTTATTTATACATTACAAAATAGGCCTAAACATGGGTAAACCCATGGGCCGACATCCCATACCCATTACATAATCCTGAATCCCAAAAAGGGCCCTAAAAGGGGTAGAGATCCTGTGATCTCCGCTTCGTCTTGCGCTCCTCCTTCGACAGCCTGGTGAAGTCCCAAAATAGGTCAAACATGACCAAGGATCCTAAAAACTTGGTCAAGGGACAACAAGCCCCCAACACTCACCTGTGACCCATCCTGACTCTCTCTGATCTGACTAGTTCTACTTCAAAAGCCTCAAGCTTGGCTCGAGCTGCTTTGACTTGTTATTGTGCCACGACCTCTTATTCAACGAACTCTTGTATGACTTCTTCATTGACAAGTCCCTCTAGGCATTGTTCAGCTGCGGTGATGACTTGGTCTAGTTCCACTCCTCAGCCTTTGATCTATGTGAACAGTTGGTAAGCCTCATCCTGTACAGGTTGGAGCCTCTGAGTTACTTCCATAACTATGCTTTGAATAGTGTGGACCTGCTGCTGGCCAGTGCGCTACTCTTGGGATCTCTTCATTCTTTCCACAACTGACAGGGGCTTCAAATGCACCTGTATTGTCTCTGCTTTCTTCTTCACTTCCTGTAGCTGTGAGACCAGTGCCCTCAATTCTAGATTCTCAGTGAGTTGTTCATACATATGGGCATTGCAATCACTCAGTTTCTTACATTCCATGGCAAAGACTTTGATTCTTTCAACTGCACTTCAAGCAATTGCTTCTCTTTGATCCCTTACATCTTATGGGGTGTCGGGCACGGTGCAGAGCTCTAATTCTGCTATTCATTGCTGGAGCTGCTGGATAGCTTCTACAAGATACTCTACTTGGTGTGTGAATCAGTCTTCTACCTGTGGTTCTAACCCTGTCACAAAGTGGAGGGCTTTGTTGACTACTTCTTTCACTTCGAGTTTCTCTGCGAGCAACTGTTCTTTTTCTTATTGCATTTGGGCTTTCTCTTCTTCAAACTTTGTCTGGAGAGAATCCTTCTCCTATTCTGCAACTATGTGTTTTTTCTACGAGTATGCCTTGCACTTGCTTCAAGGCCTGGGTGGCTTGTTATGTTTCTTCTTGAGCGTGACAAAGGCGAGCTTTGACTGCATTAGCTATTTGGCGGAGTTGGGTTGGCTCATATCCCAACTCTGGTTCTCCTGATGGCAGGGGCACAGTGGACACTGCGCGACTAGACTGAAGGGCCTGTTGTACCCCTCAAAATTTGACCTTAATTATTTCATACATTTCCTCCTTCTTAGCTTCTTGTTTCTCCACAATTTCTAGCAAAGCTTCATTTAGGGTTGCTATGATGAAGTCAAAATCATCGGTAGTGAGCACAGTCTTCATCTTGGTCACGATGGCTTTCGATTTCTTTCAGGAAGAAGTTTTCGGGGGTGAAATCTTCCTCTTATTCAGGGGATCAACCTCATCTCTGGGTGGTTTTACTTCACCTAGCTTCTATTCAGATCCTTTTCCATTTATTTCTTCTACTTCATCATCACCCCCTCGGTCAAGTGATACTGAAGCAGTGTTTCCTGAGGCACTGCTTAAATCTTGGACCTATTTGGTCTTCTTCGTTCTACTGGTTTCAGGTGTATCATGTTCTTTCTGCGTGGTTTATGGGCTATTAGGGTCATACATCTCTGCAGGATTTGTCGGAATAAGGAGGTTTGCTGACAGTACTTAGTGATCTCCTCAAGGTCTTCTTCTGTGAGTTTGTAGTAATATTGAAGCTTCTCCTTATGTTCATTTCCTCGCATTGTAAGGTATATGAAGTGTTGATTTTCACAGAACTTCATCAGGGGTCGAAACCTCTATAGGGTGTTCGGAGTCATGCGAGGTTCAACTTTGATGGCTCTCTTCAGTTGAAGGTAATACGTGTGAAAAACAACGTTCGACTGCCACTGTTTGTTCATATCACTCGAGTACCAAAGTGTGGTGAACTTCACATAAAGCAGCTCGAATGGTTCAATATACGGGAAGGTCGCACCTTCCAGCATCTCCAA
This sequence comes from Picea sitchensis, assembly GCA_010110895.2. Classification (NCBI taxonomy): domain Eukaryota; kingdom Viridiplantae; phylum Streptophyta; class Pinopsida; order Pinales; family Pinaceae; genus Picea; species Picea sitchensis. The sequence goes on along the minus strand of SNQJ01S0226372.1, from coordinate 8,173 downwards.
GGCAACAAAGGTGATGAGGATCAGGAGCCAACTAAAGTGAAACTCGTAGAACTGATCATGTGCTTTGCGAAAATCAAGTTCCAACTGATTAACTAGGTACTTCACCCAGTTCATCTGTAGACCTTCCATGCACTTTCCTACAAGGTCAATGACAAATCCTGTGACCTGCGTAGGTCTATTCTTCCTTACTAATTTTTTGGCTATTAGCTGGTAGGCTAGGCACACTGCGCCATTCTATATGGAGGCTACCTTGTAGCCTTGTGTCCCCTTCTCAACATCACTGTATGTATCCTTGATCTTCTGTGCTAGTGTGTGATCTATGGATTTTCCTTGATAGAACTCCTGCAGGTTGGGTCCTTGCATACTTAATCCTATGGTTCTATGGATCAACATCAGATCAACTGTGATACAGCGGTCTAGCCATAAGTAGCCACCATGGTAACATGAAATCAATAGCTTGACATAGGAATTGACTTCTTGGTACCTTCCAAAGTGTAGTATTTTCATTACATTTAATAGGGTGGACTGTGCGAGGTTCATCGTCCATGGTTTGGGGGTTATTTTTGAGTTCTTCCCCTTCGTCCTGGTCAGGTATTTATATGAGGCATGCATACTATAGTTCTTGTGATCTTCAAGGTTGAATTCACTGAACTTCAATGATGTGATCTTGTCCTTCTACACTCGAACTGTGTGTATCCCCTTTGGGAGGTACGCAGTAACAATGGTGTACTCAAAATCTCTTGGCACACTATATCGACTTACTACACTGGCCAGAGGTAAGATGTAGTCGAAAAATATGGTTGGGATCAGCTTTGCATTGGCTAGGTCATCTCTGTGTTTGGTTCTCTTTTCAGCTGATGGTCGGGATGGTCTGGCTCCATGAGCACTCGACAGAGAGGATTGCACTCCTCTCATCGATGACTCTTGTACACCCATAGACATGACTCTCTTATACATGAATCTATCAATCATGAGGTCAATGAGTACTTCCTTCACAGTCTCTTCGAGTGCACTAAGTTCTTTGTACATACACGCTTGTGGTTGGATATCTTGGGTTCGAAGAGTAACTGCTCAATGCAATGGGATAGATGGAAATAACGCGATGACCACTGTGTAAAATCAACTATTATGCGGGCTTAGATAGTCAAGATTGGCAAAAGTGTTCTCGTTGCGTGGCATGACAGGATAAATAGATAAATTGTCAACTGATCCCTTGCAACGGTTAAGAAGCCTTCATTAACGCAGTTATGTCTATTATGGCGCTGTCCCAATGGTCATGTGGCAAACTTTCTAACCATAAATTCCTTTCTACCTGTTCGAGTCGTCGGTCGAATGGTTATATTGTTCCCAATGACTATATTGCTTCGCCATGGTGAAGTGCCATATGATGTACATCTGTTATTCCGGCAAAGTTTCACTTTTGCAAATTTTCCTTCTACGATGTTCCCTCTGGAACCTTCTGTGACTTTTTGATCTTAGCTCTCTTCTTACTTAGTTTTCTAGCCTTCTTTCTAGTGAGCTTCGTCTCATAATTCCTTTTTCCATTCTGATTCTTATCTTCTTTTGGCAGAGTAACTTCGCATTGTTGACATTCTTTCCTAGAAGTCAAGGGTAATACTTCCTCTGTATCTAGAATAGGTACTTCAGTCTTTTGTGGGTCTTCTAGTGTTCTTCCCACTTTGACATCCAAGTCTATGGTTTTAAATAACTTTTCTCGGTTCTCCTATTCTTCAATCAGTTGTGTGATCCTCCTAGTCATGAAATCTTTCAACTCTTGCTTCTTTTGTTCTAAGACTTCTTTTTCTTTCCTTCTGGCCTGATCTCCTTCGATCCAAGGTTTTCCTAGTAACATATCAAATGGAGCGATGTTCTCAATAAATTTAACAACTTCAAATTATTCCTCTGTCGAAGTTCCATGAGCACTCATAGATATATGGGTAAGTCTTCCACATAGGGTTATCAACTTTCCTCTGAATAATCATATTCCTCTTAATGAAGGAATCATAGCAAGCTCCCCTAAAAGTTTCCAAGTTATTTATGTCATGATATTCACATGTGTTTCCTCATCTAGCACACAGTCAATGTAGAAGTCTCCTATTCTTGTTTCAATGCACTCTTTTTCTTTGAAGATCTCTGATAAGATGATATGTTGGTGGTCATTCAGGGTTTCTTTCATCTGTAGCAATAATTTTTCAGATTCTTTCTCGGGTTCTGTCATAATCTCAGTTGCTTGACCTTTCTCATGGTCTTCTTGTCTCATATTCATCCTTTCAACCTTAGTAATCATTCTAGGGCAATCCAAAACTTCATGGTCCATAGTTTTGCAAAAGAGGAAACTAAGTCTTCTACCAGGGCATTCCTTAGCCATATGTCCTGGTCTTCTGCAACTGTAACAAAGGGTTAATCATCTCTTTCTCTTAAATGTTCCCCAACCTCTTCTGTACTGTGCACTAGGATCATGGTAGCTAACCTACAAAAAATTATGTCTAGGATCCTGCATCCATTTGTTAGTCCAAACATTCTCTCTATGCATAGGTATAACATATCTTTCACTATTCTTATCATATCTACTCATATCAAATCTCCATTCTTCTATCAGTGCCCTAGTTTTCAAGCTAAGACAAATCTTATTAAACATACCTAGATCCATACTTTAGAAACAAAAAAATTCTACTAATCTTATCTTCAACAGAGCAGAAAGCTTCCAGATCTAAAACTTTTCACTATTATTACCTCTTATCAGAGAAGAAAGCGTTCAGTTCTTACCTATTTTCTTCATATCAGACTTCTTTTCTTAACACAAAGCTTCACAGATCAAGTCGAATACTGTGCACTAGAGCGACAGATCTACGCACAGAGCTTTCACATTTTTATGTCAGATCTTCGCACAAAGCTTATTTTTCCTCAGTTCCTAGCAATCAAAGTTTTAGTCCCAGCAACGGAACCAATTGTTGGCACAGGGGCAGACCCAGGGTTCAATGCTACAACAATGCACCAACAAAACCCTAACTACCGGCCCTTTCAACAACACCTGCGAAGAAAATGAAGTCTCACCCGAGGTAAAGGCAGGGGTGGTTGCAGGACTCAGATGTCTGCAACCTTTGTTGGGACACAGATCTGTGATTCTAACACTTAACAAATCACTCATCAGTTAACATTCATCAATATCCAGTCTTATTTACAGCACAATTAAACCCTAATTACAGAGTATCATAGTATTCATTTAGATATAAGGTACTCAAGCACTCAGCATACCTACATAAGTCAGATTTAACATCCATCAACATATCTATCTATCATTCATCTATATTAAATCACTAAGAAAGTACACATATAAGCACATCAATACATCACACAAAGCATAGCAACACAACATGTACGTGGTTCACCCCCACCCTGGGACTACGTCCACCAACTCTTCTCTTCTTTATTATCTTGGTAAAGCTTCTTACAGGAACATAGCATTTGAGTTCTACTCCGCAGAAGAAAGGAGATCTATGTGCACTCCGCTGGATCCTCCTTCTTCTAGCTAGGGTATATCACAAATCCTTCACACAATCTATTACAGTTACTTGCACTAGCCTTACAAGACTCACAAAGTATGCACAAAGCACTTACAACTCTTAATCACATAGATCCAGCTCTATCACTTAGCACATTGGCCTACTAGGTCTCTTTCCGGTCTTTGGTCTCTCTCTTACATTGCCTAGCTACTTATTTATACATTACAAATAGGCCTAAACATGGTTAAACCCATGGGTCGAAATCCCATACCCATTACATAATCCCAAATCCCAAAAAGGGCCCTAAAAGGGGCCAAGATCCCGCAATATCCGCTTTTTCTTGGGCTCCGCCTTCGATAGCCTGGTGAAGTCCCAAAATAGGTAAAACATGACCAATGATCCTCAAAACTTGGTCAAGGGCCAACAAGAGTTATTGATTTTTTTCCAAAAATGGCAAGGCGATCCAGGTAAAAACAATGGTGAGTTTAGAGAGATGTGAGGAAACCCTAGATCCCTCTAGTTCATGGTCTACGTGCTTGGGGAAAGTTTCAGGGATTTCCAGGATTAAGTGAAATGGTGCAAATAAAGTTTGTCTCGGTGAAGGAAAAGGGGGCAGACCAATCATTCATTCTGTGGAAAGGAACAAGCTCTAAGAAAACATAAGGTTGGCGAAGGGGCTGTTGCCGAGAGTGAAATGACTAGGACTGGGGATGAGGATTATCGATCTAGGGAAAGGGAGTAAGGAGCAAGGAAAAAACTAACAATAACAAAGACCTGACCATAACCTTAGAATATAAGAGAGGTGTGGTGCTCTTACTTGGATCTTGCCACCACATGGTGAGTATGGATAGGTGAGATGTTTGAACAAAGTTCAACTCGACACGTTTAACCTCAGGTTTCATTTTTCACTTGCAAATGGTAGGATAGAACTAAACCTAACCCCGTTCTGTTTATATATCCAAATGATCATTTATGACATTAAATGCAATGGTTGGGGTCGGTTTGATCAAAGGGCCAAAGAGAAATTTCTTTGATCAGTTCATAAATTGAGATAGTAACTCTCGCGATGTGTTTGGAGGAGTTGGAAGTAACTCCTCTTAACTATTTAGAGGAGTTTGAAGTAACTCTACCGATTTCAAATTTGGATTTTAATACCAATTATTTATGACTTTTTGTTTTTCAAGTGAAACATGGGTTATCAAAATAATCTTGAGATGGAGAGGGAGACTTATGAGTCTTTCTCTTAGGCTCAAAAGATAAGGGGATCCATTTTTAGGAAGTTAAACAAGATCAAACAAAAAATGGAGGGTTTTAGTGCCTGTCACAATAACTCTGTAGATATTGATACCAAAGTCTTTGTTTTCTTTCATAGAAGAAGCTTTGATACCATGTAAATTTTATTAATCCCAAATATGATTCCTACTTCCAATAAAAAATAAATTTCAGATGCATGCATGTACAAAAAACAATAAAATTCCATATTTGATTTTTACGAACATAAATACATTGAGCTTATTAACAACATATGCACAACATAAATAGTAAACCAATCACACAATTTGACACCGTTATTTTTGGGTAAAATACCCCTAGAAAAAATGCAAAGGGAAAACCAACAAATGAGATATTTTTATTGATTTTAGAGCCCACAAAGAATTCTAAAATTATAGCGGAAAATCACATAATTAAATGAATCTATATGTTTCCTTGGGAATCATTCCAAAACTTTCCATCCTTTGTATGACCTGTACAACTTGGATTAGTTGTTGTACTCTACCTTGGAAAACATGCATCCAGCCACACGTGCACCCTACAATCCATGCAACCTGCTACACATGGTGTTGTATGGATTCCTTTGTATTTGTGACCTACTTGTCTTGGTATGCATGTCATTTCCTTTGGAAATGTTCCCCTTGCCTTGGGAAATGCACCCTTTCTTGGTAAATCGCCCTTGCCTTGGGAAATTTCCCTTGTTTTTTAATCTTTCTCTTCTCCTCAACTCTTCAACACTCACCTGTCACACTGAGTCGAATTTATTTTTCCTCATTTCTTTTACCTCAATATATCTAGCCTCATAATCATCACCTCAATATACGAATGACGTCGACTTAGATCTACGGTCAATATATGATCTAAAGTTTACTTAAATTTACTTTAGGAACTTTAGCAAAGCTAAAATTAATTAATGTGTGTTTTTTTATTTTTATAAAAGTCACTTTATAAAAATAAAGTAATCCTAAGAAAGTTTTCAGACGACTTTTTCATGCTTTGACTCCGAGCCAATGCAAAAGAACATGTTTGAGCTACCCTAATTTAACAGCCAGTATGTAGTTATAGTCAAAATATCATATCAAAATCAATAGTGAAAATCTATATTGTCTATCATAGACAAGGGATCTGCAAAACATTTCAATAGTCCTTTTGTAAAGTCCAAGACCTACATTAAAATTCATTTGATATGCCTAATATTGACTGTACCAATCCATCATTAAAGCATTAAAGTTCATAGTGGCCCTCCTGTAGAGATAAACCCTGTTTTGATAATGAATCGTCCTCTAAGTTCAACTCCCTAAAGATACGACAAACGTTTATATGAGTTAACAGTTGTAGTATGTGTTGAGTTTGGCTGGAAATATTTGCAAGAGAGATATTTTTTTATCTAACCCCATCCCTTAAAAAAATAATAACTAAGGATGAGTCGTCGAATATCTTCAAATTTTCCACATTTTTTGTAATAATACATTTCGAGAGGAAGAATAAGGACATCAATTCAACCTTGTTATTTGAGCCTGCTCCCAAAATGTCTTTGAACCTATAATAAAGATTATCATTTAGATAGAGTATGAAACCCACTCTACTTGTCCTAGAGTTATATTAACTGGCCCTATCGAAGAAAGACCAAGGGGAATCCTTGTGAAAGTTGAGTGGCTCAATACATCTTTGTTTTTTTGTAGGTAATGTTATCGCACAGATTGTGGTTTGGGAAAATATCAACCCAAGAAACAAGTGTGAGACACAACTAGGGACACCTATCATTGTCACCTCAATAGATATCCCCCCCCGTTTTAGTGATAGACAAGTCTCACACAAGGGAGGATTCTCGGATGACCCTAGGGGGATTGCAAGGGAGAAGCTAAGGAGAATAATGAAGCACCCCTATAGGTCACAATGAAAGGTTATAGGAGATTGATGGAGGTTGAGTATCAGTCAAGGAAAGGCTTCCAATGGAGAGTACCAACAAAACCAATGTTATACAAACAAAACCAAGACAATGTATGATGAAAATAAGCCCTAGAACAAGAGGGAAACAACAAGTTATGTTTGTTGTCACAAAATTGAAACAATAAGGAAATATATATCATCAATGAAGGATCACAACAACTACAAATTGAACCATCAAAATCAAGTATATGATATTGGAAAATAAAACTTGTAACCAATACACAATGTTCTAATGTTTAAGACAAAATATTGATAGCAAAGGAGGATTGTTTAAGAGTGTTATCAACAAGTATTTATGATATCCCAATGGTTGTAGAAAACAATTTCTACATAAGAAATTTATAACCATTGAAATTAGCAAATAAACCACCCATTCAATAGATTATTATCAATAGAACAATTATCACAACTTACAAGTAATTTTCAACGGTAGAAAAGTGGAAAAAGAGTATAAGAGAGTAAGCTTATTGAAGCCCTAATGGTTGTAGATCAATGTTTATTACAACAAACTAACCACTTGATCAATCAAGATACCCTTGGAACATGATATATTCTAAATCATGTAAAATCCAAATCCAACTTGAACAATTCCAAAATCTCAAATTTCACGTTTACCAATGCAACAATTAACAATCTCCAATGCAAAGATTAGTGCCTTGTTATTGGGTGAATGGAGTCTCTTCCTTGGAAGGAAAACTAGGAAAAGAGGAAGAAGATATATTTTCTGACACTTAAACCCTTAAAAAACTCAACAACAATCCTTCCAAATAATCTAGCTTGAAAACCAAGATGAACTAGGGTTTGAAGTTTGTCTAGGGGTGTAAACCCTGTTACTTCATAGAGAAATAAACCCTGGCTAAGCCTTGCAACAAGGGTATAAATATTGTTACTTCTTGTTGCAATACTTATAGCACATAAATAGCAAAAAGAAATAAACCTTGGTGGATAATGTAAGCCCTTTTAGTCCTCCTAGGGTTTAAGATATATATTTTTTAATTTAACAAGCAAAATGACAATAAATTGCAGAAATTGCTCACCAAAATCCAAGAGATAACATGCAAGAAACCCTTACTACAAAGATATCATCCAAAAGTTTCCAAATAAATACCTCCAAGATAATTTGATAGATTTAGAACTCCAAATAACAAGTGTTGCATCCATTTTGATAAGAAAAGAGAGATAGTGAATTACCCAAGAGGGCCGAAATTTTAGTCCAAGAGAATTTTTCCAAGTGATGAGTTATGATTTGTGAAAAATGACTTGCCTCATATTTATATGAGGAAACACCAAGTCATGTTTGTCCACTTTACAATTACACCCATGATTTTAGGCCTAAAACCTAAGTTACAATGCTTAATTAGCAAGACATTTTGTTTGTTTTCCCCACGTAGTCTACAAAATGACCAAAAATAAAAATTGTTGGGACGTTAGACCATAAAATTCCTCTC
>SNQJ01S0226370.1:3574-14616 GCA_010110895.2 Picea sitchensis | reverse complement strand
GAACCTATTGTCTTTCAACATTACTCATGTTAAGAGGGAATTGAACTCAATGGATGATCAATTCGTTGTTTTTGTAGCCTATCCTAATCGATAACTTATACCACATAGACCTGATTGTACTTTTTAATCTCTATATCATCCACATATCCCTAACAATATAGAATCTTTGCAGGTCTTCCATAGCGATGAGAGAATCTGTGCTTTCATTCAAAATGAACCTTATAAGCCCAAGGAAATTATATCTATAGAAGATAAAAATATTCCTAAGGGATTGAATCATCTAGTGAGTTTGTTTTCATTGAGTGATGTAGGAAATAAAGAGAAACATAAATAAGAGGAGTTGAAAAGGAAGGTTGGTGAAACCATCTCCTTGAACATTGGGACACCCGAGTCTCCAAAGAATGTTAAAATAGGTGCCCAATGTTCTGATGAAGAGAAAATTAAGTTTTCCAAGCTACTTGGTGAATTTCAAGATGTTTTTGCTTGGTATTATGAGGATCTTCATGGTTTTGATCCTGCTCTTATACGACATGTGATTCCCATCAAGGAAGGCATAAAACCAGTTATGCAAAAACAAATACGTACCAACCCTGCACTAGAAGCAACTATTCGAAAGGGATTGGAAAACATTTTGAAGGATGGTATCATCTTTTTGGTTGAGTATTTTGAATGGGTTTCAAATTTGGTTCATGTTCGAAAATCCACTGAGCATATCATATTTTGCGTTGATTTTCATGCAATTAAGTGAGCTATTAAGAAAGGTTACTTTCCTCTCCCTAACATAGAAACTATTTTGTAGCAAGTTGCGGGGTCACAGATGATGCCCTTACTTGACACTTTTTTCGGTTACAATCAAATCAAGGTAAATGGGGAAAATAAATTCAAAACCACCTTTATTACGCATTGAGGTATTTTGACTTATGAATGTATGCCTTCTGGCTTATCCGATGAAAGTACCATTTTTAAAATACCTATGCAAATAACTCTTGACGATTTGATCGATAAGGTTATTCATGTATATCTTGATGATCTAATTGTGTACTTTAAAGGGCTATCAATTGTCTTGAAGTTTCAAAAATTATGGCTGGGTCCTTTCAAGATCGCTTTTGTCCTAAGTACTAACTTTTACATTTTAAAATATTTATAGGAGCGATTGTTTTCCTACATCACTAACAGTTCTCACCTAAAACACTATGTGGAACCAACTTGAAAAATTTTAACGTTGTATGGATTTTCTGTATATTAGTAGTCTAGTTCTGTTTTCATTTTTATCATAGTTTTTCATTTCTACTTTTACAATAGTTTAATTTTTGCTTTCCCTTTTAATATCTTTCATGCTTCTTTTGCGATTGTCATTTTATTTCTGCTATTTTAAATTTTGCAATCCTATTTTTGTCATGAATTGTATTTCTTTTAATCTTTTAGTTGATTTTTGTTCAAGAGTAAGATGTTGGATCAGTTCTGCCATAGTGACACTCCTGAAAAGTATTGTTATTCAACAAAAATCAAGCTTACACAACTGTTATGATGTTTCCCTGGAAAGCATAATTGATTTTGTTATCTGCTTTCACTATTGTCTTATAAAGGATTTGGTTATCTCCCACTTCTGCTTTTCATTTCTTCATCCATTTGAGAGTTAAAAGAGCAAGTCCATAAATTTTCCTCCTTGAAGTAAAGAGAAAATTATGGTTGAATTATTATGCATATATGGATAAACCCCCTCATACTTAACATTTTTCACGAGTTATTCGTGAATTCCCSGTCATTTTTCCAGTAAATCTGCTCACTTCCCCCTGTTGCATAATCATTTTGGTTATATCTTCYTGATCCACTATTATTGGTCTACAAAATCATGYGTTATGAGTTCTTAATCTATTGGAAACAGATTTCCCTATGGATTCACCAGTTTTTTKATGATTAAAATCACAACGAGGATTAAAGTATTGCTAAGCCTATTATTTAAACTATGCTAATGATATATAATACTAGTAGGTGGGACCCCCTTGTATTACTGGAGGATTGTTGGTCCCTTTTTTTTGGGATAAGGAAYCGAGCAAGTTTTGACTGAGTACGAGTTGTGCAAGCTTCAGAAGAAGCTRGACAATAGAGCAAGAAAGAGMAACATAAGTCAGTTGCGAAAGACAACGYAACACCARCTAAGCAAAAACGGTTGCAACAGAACAAGAAAGCATGCAATTCGAGACATAAGACACAATCTAGGTTATATATAAGGATGAACATGATTGTAAAAGGGTTGGTTAGCTATGGKTTTAGCTGAATTATGATCAAGTTTAGTTTGATCTTTCCCTCTCTATTAGGTTGTTGTCAGTTGAATCAAGAAAAGAAGGAGAAGGTGTAGGTGTAAGAGAGGAAAAATATGGAATGAATCTTGAAGAAGAAAGAAAATATTCATCCCTGATGAAAGGAGAGATTGGGAATCTGGCTGAAGAGATTGTTCCAATGGAAGAAAATGAGACCCTCCAGATCAAAGAAAACCATCCTAAAGTCAGTGGCGCCAGCCCCGAATCGCCCATACCCGAAGAGTATTTTATACAAGTGGTAAGTTTGATACTACCTTCGCATGATAGTTCTATTCCAGTACAATTAGTTAGTCAATCATAGCCAGGAAGTGTGAGTATAGGGAGGATATTGGGATCCTATGGTAGATCGTAAGAAGGACCGTTAGGTTTTATTTTTATAAGAACAACAATATCATCAATGGTTGGTCATGCGGGAGGTTCGATTGCCCGATACCCAGAATTTTGGGGTAAGGGAGATGAAGATGTTGAGAAACACTAGTTCTTGGGTGAAGCCATCTGGATATCTAGAGGGACTCTGGATGCGAATAAGTTGGGAGAGTTACAGACTACCTTGAGAGGTCGCGCTCTCAAGTGGTACATGAAGATCATTGATCCAGGAGTGCCAGGAATGCAAGGTCAAGCATTCACACATGGCCAGGTATGGACAAGGTTCATAACATATTTCAAACTACCTCAGTCATAACAATAGGCTCTGTCTGAGTTGCGCAATATCCAGCAGCGGGAAGGAGACTCAGCCTGGGAATACAACCAGAATTTTAAAGACACTATAGGGAGGTTAGCACATCCAATCCATGAGGAACATCAAAGGGAATGGTATATCTAGGGATTTCTTCCTTTGACCCGCATTCCACTAACGCAACAATGGATAGCCACCTTAACATATGCTTTGGAACAATCGATGAAGATTGAAGCCATGGTGGGATACCCTGGGAGCCTGAGAGTGACCAGACCCCCAGAAGATGTGAACTTGGTGCAACTACAAGGGAAATTATCGACGCTTACATAAAATATTCAAGAGGTGACAATACCTAGACCACGATGACCGCAGGTTTGGCGCACCAGATGTTATACAAAAGGACATCTGGTGAACGAATGTCCACGAATAAGGGGAATGGGACCTCCTCATAATCCGATGGGATCCCCACCAGAACCAACAGGATGAGTTGTGCAAGTGGCTACGAACTTACCATTCCATAACCCCACCCTTTATCATGCTTTTTCAGGAAGCCAAGAAACACAAATCGTTGAGTATTGTGAAATCTACCGAATCCATGGGCATGGGCCAAGATAGTGCCCCATTATGCATAAATATTCAACAGTACCAAATACAGTACACTGTGAGTTCTGCACATATACCATGCATACTACCAATCAATGTAGATCATTGGACGGACTTGCATACAAGTTGGACTGAACAACATTCAGTGTGAATGAAAACCCTCAGGGACTAGGAAGAGGTCGAGGAGGTGCATGCAGAGGAGATTTCAGAGAAGGAAGAATTGGGGGAAGAGGGCCAATCAGTTTTTATAATTGTGATGAGAAAGTTCACAATGCTAGAGACTATCCTCATCCATGGTGACCATGGTGCTCTCACTGCAGAACCAATGCGCACGCAACTAAAGACTACCCAGAATTAATTCCAAAATGGAAAGATTGGGTACGACAATGAGGAACTAATCTCATCAGTTCAGAAATAAAGAGAGTTATTAAGGGACAATTTCCCAACCGCAACATCGTTACTCAAGGAGGAGAAAAGACAAGAGTTGATGCTAACACTCTACCCCRGATATATAAAGCAACACCTAAAGAAGACATGTATGACCCTCTAAAATAGAAACAGTTCTTTAAATATTCCATAGAAGTATTTCATAATATTCCTAGCCCTGAGATGCGAGAGAAACCCCCACAAGATATTTTTTATCCTAATATGGCGTAAGTCCCTGCTTCACCCCCTACACCCAGAAACCCTGCAGTCATACCGAGACAACCTAAGCAACCTAAAAATGTAGTTGACCTTTGGTTTCAATTATTTTATGACATTCTCGGAAATGACCAATTAACAGAAACATTGCACAATGTGCTATACCTAGTTTTAGGGAATGAAGAATCCATAGAAGAAAGAATAAGGGATAATCTTTTTGAGAAGAGTACTTAGAGAGTACATAGAAGAAAAGTACAAACCGGAAAATAATTCAGACTAGAAAACCCAATTAGACAAATTTGAGATTAAGGATGTCATGTTGGATTTAGGATCTGATGTGAACATTCTTCCTAAGAAGACCTGGGAAGCCTTAGGAAAACCTAGGCTGACATATTCCCCAATTCAGTTAAGAATGGAAAACCAATATTGTATCTTCCCCATAGGAAGACTAGAGAGAATGTGGAAATAGATGTTGCAGGAGTAAAGACAGTGGCTGACTTTGAATTCATTAAGATCATGGGAGATAAGGACCCTTACCTTGCACTAATTGGCATTGATTGGGCCTATGAAAATTATGCAGTAATCGACTTAAATAAAGACACCATGACCTTTGAGGATGATGGAATCAAGGTATTTCAACCTTTGGATCCATATGTAGGGCCCAGATATACTGAGCCAACAGAAAATAATATGGAGGGAGAAGACTTGGACCAGTTGTACACTGTAACAACATGAACAAGAGGCGATTATATAAATCCTACTGATGAAGGATCAATAAGTTGGAGAAGCATACAGTTAGCAGACGAAGATTCAAAATTGGCTTTTCACAGTTGGAAAAAAGTTTCGTACGAAAGATTATCAAGAATATGCGCAAATGTCAGAGTAACCAGATGGGTTGGGAGAGAACTTAGAGAACACCCAATATACGATGGCACCTCAAAACTAGATAGTTTTCTTCTCATAATGGAAGAAAAGGTAGTAGAGGATCAAAGAATCTCGGTACTAGATGTACCCTTTCAAGACACCTCTGCCAGATGGTGGGCCAATCATAAATCCTTACTCAGATATTGGGGAGATGTGAAGAAATCCATCAAGTATAGGTTTCTAAACAAGGAGCAGTTGTAAGGAGAAATGCAAATGGATTCCCAAGTTACAAAACAATTCAGTGGAGAATCTGATCTTAGAGTGCATATCGAACAATGTTTGACACAATGGAAATTTGTGGAAATACCTTCTCGATTCTAGGTTCAGGTATTTCCCCACTCTCTAGGACCAATCCCGAAATCTTGGTTCATCCACGAGGAAAACAAAAGATAGACCAACGACTTGTAGACACTGGCAGCTCTTTTTTTCAAGGACTTCTCATTTACAAGTAAGTACCCTCAGCTTAAAGTAGCCCTGCAAAAGATTGAAGAATTTATTTTTACAGATAATAGTAGGTAGAAATCAAAATTAGTGGTATGTGCCAAGCATAGTCGGGAACTTCAAACTAACCTTCACCTTCCCTCAACCGATAATCCTATAGAATGCTATCATATTAGGAGGGATTTAGGAAGCCTAGATGACTTAGAGGAATTGAGGAACCTATCCATCAAAGAGATAGAAGGGAACAATAAAATCCATAACACCATACCCAGTCAGATTGATAGTTCCTACAATCACCCATTAAAATTGTGCAAAGTCAATATAGGGACCACAAAGCAACCTAAGATAGCCATGGTGGGAGACTACTGGTATGTGCAAGCTAGTCAAGAGATATAGAGCCTACTACGAGAATATGAGGATTTGTTCCCAAAGACTTTTTCAGAGTTGAAGGGGATCAAAGGAGTTATGGAAGAAATGAAAATAGAATTGAACCAAGATCCAAGCATGTGAGACATATACCATACCGTCTTAACCCTAGAGTAAAATAGAAGGTTAAGAAGGAGATAGATAAGATGTTGGAAGCAGGAATAATTTTTGCAGTGGAAGAAGCAGAATGGGTCAACCCAATAGTTATTCAAAGAAAGAAAGGCACAGAGGATATTAGGGTCTAGGTAGACTATAAGCCTTAACTTAGTCGGTGTGCATGACCCTTTCCCAACACCTTTTACAGATAAAGTGCTAAAACAGGTTGCGGAGAAGGAAGCATACTCATTCACAAATGGATTTTCAGGGTACCACCAAGTCGGGATCGCCGAAGAGGACAAAAAGAAGACCACATTCATAATAGAATGGGGAAATTTCTCGTACAGCGTGATGCCATTTGGCTTAAAGAATGGTCCTGCATTTTTCTCCAGGATTGTAATAACAGATTTTAGAGAGTTCATTCACAAGTTTATAGAAATCTATATGGATGATTGAACGATATATAGCTTTCTCAAGGAACATGTAGAAATGTTATGACTAATGTTTGATAGATGCAGAGAATTGAAGATCTCATTAAATATCAAAAATCATATCTTCTATGTACCACATGGGAATTTGTTGGGCCACATAGTCTTCCAAGAAGGAGTATTGGTAGACCCAGCCAAAGTTGCAGTCATTGTGAATATGCCACCAATATGCCAACATTACTACACCTTTGGAAAACCTACTGAAAAAGGCCAAAACGTTCCAATGGACTCCAAAATGCGATAAATAATTTGAGACACTCAAGGAGAAGCTCAACACAACACCGATTCTGATATTCCCAAAATGGGAAAATGAATTTCACATCTATGTAGACGCTTTAGGAATTACCTTAGGAGCTATCTTAATGCAACCTGGAGATGCATCCATGGATCATCCTATATACGTTGCGAGCCATAAGTTGTCACACACTGAGCACAACTACACAATGACATAAAGGGAGCATTTAGCCATGATTTATGCTTTGCATAAATTTAGACATTATTTGTTAGGTTCTCATTTTAAGCTTTTTACCGATCATTCTACATTGAAATATATAGTTAACAAACCTGTGTTGGAAGGGAGAATTTTTAGATGGTTATTGTTATTTCAGGAATTTTCTTTTGAATTTATTGTTAAGCCGGGAAGATGCAACATAGGATCTGATCACCTGTCCATATTAGAGTCAAGGGAAAGTGGTGGAGCAGTTGACGATCAGCTCCTAGATGCAGACCTTTTCCAGGTTGAGGCCATACTAGAGTACATGGAAGACATAGAAGTATTCCTAAGTACATGGGCATGCCCAGAAACATATTCCACAACCCAGAAACACCACATGGTTGTTAGAGAAGTGGATTACCAGTTGATCGTGGGACAGTTGTATAAACTGGGACTAGATAGTATCCTCCAAAGATGTGTCTTGGATCATGAAAGATAGGATATACTCTGGGAATGCCACAACGTTTTTGCAGGAGGTCATGTAGGAGAAAAATCCAGCGCACAGAAAGTTATACAAGTTGGAATTTGGTCGGAAACTCTCTTCAAGGATGTAAAGGTATATGCTAAATCATGTGATGTTTGTCAAAGAGTAGGTAAGCCGTCACGACGAGATGAATTACCACTTCAACCAGTTCGAGCTCTACAAGAATTTGAGAAATGGGCAGTTGACTTCATTGGACCAATAAATGCCACAACAAAGCATTCAAAGGCTAGGTACATCATCACCACAACTGACTACCTTACACATTGGGCTGGAGCAACAATTGCTCAGGATTGTTCGACCGATACTACTACTAGGTTCATCTTTGAGAATATTATCACACGATTTGGATGTCTTAGGAGCCTAACCAGTGACCAGGGAACTCATTTCATTAGTATCACTATAACAAAGCTTACAACAGAGTTCCTGATACAACATCACAAAAGTAGCCCCTACCACCCACAAGCCAATGGAAAAGTAGAAGCATTAAACAAGATTCTAGAGAGAAGATTGACAAAAGTGTGTTGCGCAAATTGGGAAGAATGGGACGACAGTGTTCCAACAGTACTATGGGCTTATAGGAAAACCACAAATAATCTCCACAAATACATGCCATTCTAGCTAGTTTATGGGAAAGAGGCAGTGGCGCCTGTAGAGTTTATCACTCTAAGTTTGTACATTGCACAAATCACACAAATGTCGAAGGGAGAATCAGTTGCGTAGAGACTTATGGAGCTACAAGAACTCGGGGATACTAGATTTCTAGTAGACTTCCATCAATCAGCTGAAAAAGCAATACAAAAATATTGGCATGACAGACACATTAGAACCAAGGTATTTACGCAAGGAGACAAGGTTCTACTCTATGATAGTCGGTACTAGAAGCATCCTGGAAAGTTGCACATGCATTGGTTGGGACTATTTATAGTTGTGGAGATCTGACCCTCAGGAGCAATCAAAATCATGCAACTTGATGGCATGATTTGGCCAAGATGGTGAATGACGCTCACATGAAACCCTATATGTCTCAAAACTAAGAAAAAGGGATTGTTGCTCTAGTCCGAAGGAGCATGTAAAATAGTTAGATTTGAGTTTTCTGGTTTTTTTTTTTTGTAAATTCAGTCAATAAAGTCGATGTGCGCAGTGTTGCGCCATGACACATAGATCATTTTATGTTTAAGTGTTGGTTGATACATAACTAATGACTCAACAGTGTAGGATCCGAAGCGTAAAAGAAACCATTAATGACAATCATTAATATGACGGGGACCCTCTTTGTGGTTAGAGGGAGAATGAATTTGAATATGATATGAGTCCATGTGTTACATGAACCTAGTCTAGTCACAACCTTTATTTCCATTACGGTACCCCGTCTCAATTCAGTTAAGACATAAAGCCGCGATACACAAATATTCCATCCAAAACTGGCCACGTCCCCATCCCACTCAAGCAAGTAAATTCCTGAATCACCCGATAGGATTTAACCCATTAAATCGTCCCGTCGGACAAGTCAGATTAAGTTGTGTCCATACTGTTGTAGGAAACTCTCCCTGTGGATAGGTAGATCACCTCTAAGAGCTTGACCCTAACTCTAGACAGAAAATGCTTAACGTGGAAACTGACTTCCTTTCAAATCTATCTAAGCTAACACATGGGAAATAAGGATAACTGAAGTAGCTCTTTATCGACGTTTGTCCCTGCACGCTCCTAGTTGCACTTCGATCCTTTGCTTCTCGCTGAATCCTGTGAAAAAAACAAGATACGACCACTTCCTACTCTATTGATATTAGCTTGAAAACATATCTATCTATCAACGATAAGTTCATGCAACATCAGACACAAACTAAAAAGAAACAGGCCAAGCGTGTCATATTAATGAGAATAACGACAGTAGTACTTACAATCGTAGATGCGAATGTGACAGCTTCGTCGAGTCCTCTTCGTCTAACCTTTGCCTGAAAGATCCACAACCTGGATAACAGCAGCTTCACTGATCACTCTCCTTTGGCTGACTCTGTGTTTTCTACAAGATCATAGGTTTCATGCTATCAGTTCTCCTCCTCTCAGCTCTGTTCCAGCACCACTTATGAGATCATAAGTTTGGTGTAATTCTCCTTTTCCAGTCCTTTTTCACCATTAGAAACCTTGCTTATATAGCCTTGGAGAGGCTTTAACCACTTGAGATATCCTTGGGGAAGTTGAGGATTTGCCTCCTTCAGTTGAGGATCTTCCCTAGGATCATGGTTGGACTAGGGATTCGAATCCAACTTCCTTCCAAGAATGAAAATATTCTTCCCCCATTCATCTCAACAACTTAACAACTACCCAGAATAGGTAGTGCTCCCTCAAAAGGGCCATCAGAGCATTGTAGCGCTCCCTGAAAAGGTTAAGGGAAGCGCCAGCGCTCCAAAATCTATAGTGCTCCCTCAAAAGGGCCAGGGGAGTGTTATAATGCTCCCTAACAGTGTAAGGGGGAGTGTCGGCGCTCTGAGATAGTGTAAGGGGGAGCGCTCCCCTCCAAAAACTCAGTTTTGAGGTGCTTTCAGATGGCAAAAGGTTTGCAAGCCTGCTGACTCATTTCTCCTCTTCCAAACCAAATGTTTGAGGTGTTTCAAGTGTCCTTCTCATGTCGTTATAGGAACGACATAAGCATCATGGCAGTATGCTTTGTTTGATGTTTACGACACTTGTGAGAAACATGCGACACTTGTGACCCTGTGAGAAAAATGCGACACTTGCGACCTTTGTAATGACGACACTTGCGACACTATCAAAGTGAGTAATTTCGATGTGTAACAGATTTCCCCCCAAAGTATGAAGTTAGAAGATGTGAACTGATAACTGAAATGATTTGTAGACTCTCAAGCAAGGGTATAGACTCGGAGAACCTGACGGAAGCTGCACACAAACATCCAACAAATATCATGACGTGTTTCAAAACCCAAGGCAAGCATACCTATGCTTGGGTGATCAAGGATTGCAAGATATGGTCGCCATAAAATACACTGTGGATCCATAATTGTATTGATGAAAAAGGTATAGCCACTGAAGATACAATGTGGATCTATACTCTGATGACTCGGACTTCTTGTAGCCACGAAGAATACACAGTGGATCTATGAGATGACAAGACATAGCCACGACCAATACAAAGTGGATCTATGTAACAGTGTATGTGTTCTTGTCCAATAAAAACTCATTCACAGCCTGGGCAAATCATATATCAAAGTGGTTACTCAACCCAGGTTCTTCTCACCAATCCCAACGTGGTACGATCCTAACCATGTGAATATATGTCTTGATGTCGAACATGGCAGAAACCACTTGATTATCGTTCAATGGTGTGAACCGTTAACAAGTGCGAGGGAGATCACCATTAATGTCAATGATTCCCAAGGTACCCTAGTACATTCCAGCGAATGTGAATCGATGAGTTGAAGTCGAACACCCG
>SNQJ01S0226369.1:0-14616 GCA_010110895.2 Picea sitchensis | reverse complement strand
TGTTACTCTTTAATAAAGATAATTTACTCACTTACTCAAGGTTCTTGGGAAAACTGTACAAGTAACCTCTAAGTTTGATGTTTACGGTATCACTTCCTTATATCTAGTGGTGAAGGTTTAAGAGAAATTGTTATTAGAGATGCCTTGAGAAAAAGAAGATGAAAATTTTTGCAAAAATGTGGCTAATTAAAGAAAGTCATTATGTGATTGATGCCTAGCAGACAAAAAGGTTCAAATATAGATATATTTAGAAGAAAAATCCTTCTTTTATATTTCCTTGAAAATGCCTACTCTTGGTGAAATAAATACCTACAGAAATATCTAGAATTGTCTATCAACAAAATTCAAAATTATTTTCATAGATACAATCGAAAATTTAGAAAATCATTCAAGAACAAGGGGGGACTTCCCCATCTACTAAGGCCAATTACTTGTCATTTGACATGACCCATAGAAAATCTTCTTTGGAAATGGCATGTGACAAAGTTTGAGTTGGTGTCCATTTACTACAAAGGAGACTTGTCCATCGTCAATTGTTTTGATTTTCATAGCCCCATTGTCATACACGGTGACCACCTTGTAAGGACCCAACCACCAAGTGGTAAGTTTTCCTTTGAAGTTTTTAAATCGGGAGTCAAACAACAAATCCCAATCACCAGGTTGGAAGTGTTTCTTGTTAATAAAATTGTCATGCCACTTGCTCCTCTGGTTTTGGAATAATATTGTTCGTTGGATAACATCTTGCCTGATCTCATCCAACTCATTTAATTGTAGGGCTCATTGTTTTTGAGCCTCATATAAGTTTAATCCCAATTTTGCGACAATATGGAAGGTCCTTACTTGGAATTCTATTGGTAGAAGCACTTGTTTCCCATATACTAGCTCATAAGGGCTATGCCCAATGGTGTTTCTCCAGGTGGTCTGATATGCCCATAAAGCCTCTGGAATCCTATCAGGCCAATCCCGATGATGCAATTGAACAGTCTTGGTTAAGATAGCTTCCAGAACTTTGTTTTTGGACTCTACTTGACCATTAGCTCGTGGGTGGTATGGAAAAGACTTGCAGTGCTTAATCCCATATTTCTCTGTTAGTTATCTCATCACCTTGGAAGTGAATTGAGTGCCTTGCTCTGTAACAATTTCATGAGGAACACCAAAGTGGGTAAATATGTCTTCATAAATGAATTCGACAACGAATTTTTTGTAGCCCTAAATAGGGCTTTTGCCTCTACCCACTTGGTGAAATAATCTGTACAAACCAAAATATTAACTTTCTTATGATACATGGGTGAAATTGGTACTACAAAGTCAAGAGCCCATTTCTCGAAAGGTTCTATCATAACTTGGGCATGCAAGGGAATTTCTTCAGCTGACGTGGGTCTTCATGTCCTTTGACATCTATCATAACTCCTCACATACTTGGCAGCATCCTTGAAAATTCTAGGCCAATAGTAACTTGAATGTAACACCTTATATGTTGTACGTTTGTCAGAAAAATGGCCACCACATGGTCCATCATGACAAATTCGTAGGATTTTTGGTATCTCATCCTCTCGGACACATCTACGAATAATCAAATCTTGACTTGTACGAAAAAGGTCATGGCCAACCCAAGAGTAATTGGCACTTTGTGTAATAATTCTACGCTTTTCATGAGGTGACAAATGAGATGGTAACTTCCTAGTAGCCAAATAGTTTTCCATATCCGCAAACCATGGAGTATTCAGAGAAATGGAAAAAATTTGCTTGTCTGGGAAACTATCATCTACGGGAATATCATCATCCCCATTTTTTATGCATGAAAGAAAATTAGCTACCAGATTTTCCTTTCCAGGTCTGTCAAGAATGGTGATATTAAACTCTTGCAATAGCAGGAGCCACCTAGTCACTTGGCCATTAGTTATGGGTTTATTCATGAGAAATCTGATGGAAGAGTGATCTGTATGTACAAATACTTTGTATCCTGTGATGTAGTGGAGAAACTTATTAATAGAATGAACTAATGCCAAGAATTCCTTTTCGGTAACTGTATAGTTTAACTTGGTAGGGGGCAAGTTCTTGCTCGCAAAATAAATGGCATAGGATTGCCGGTCTTCTTTCTACCCTAATACCCCTCCTATTGCAGTGTTGGAGGCATCAGTGGATATGTGAAATGGGAGAGTCCAATTGGGTCCCCTAAGAAATGGTGCCATAGACAGTTTAGCTTTCAGGGTTTCAAAGGCAGTTTGACACTGATCAATCCAAAGAAAATCAACATCCTTTATTAACAATCCAAACATGGGTGCAACAATGTTTGTTAAATTTTCAATAAACTGTCGGTAGTATCTGACATGTCCAAGAAAGCTTCTCACCTCTTTCTGAATCTTGGGGGGTGGAAGTTTGACTAGGATTTCAATCTTAGCAGGATCGACTTTAATCCCTTCAAATGAAACATGATGTCCTAGAACCACTCCTTCATTTAACAACATTTCACATTTTTCATGACTTAAACACGGGCTCATTTCTTGGCATCTGATAAGGAATTTTTATAAATTATCTAAGGCTTCCTGGTAAGTATTTCCATATACTGTGAAGTCATCCATGTATACCTCCACATAATCATGAATAAGATCAACAAATATCCTTAGTACTGATCGTTGAAATGTGGCAGGAGCATTACACAATCCAAGTGGTAAGACCCTATAGGCATAGGTTCCCCAAGGACAAGTAAAGTTAGTCTTGTCCTGATCCTCGAGTGCTATGATAATTTGATTGTACCCGCTATATCCATCTAAAAAGGAGAAATATTTCTTTCCAGACAGGGTATCCAAAACTTGGCCAATGAAAGGAAGAGGAAAATAATCCTTCAGAGTGATCTTATTAAGCTCCCAAAAATCAACACAAATTCTCCATTTCCCGGTCACTTTCTTTAGAACCACGAAAAGTGGGGATACCCACTTACTGTTGGAGATGGGATAAATAAATACGACATTTAATAACTTTTGGATCTCCTCTTTTACTATATCTGTGAGTGTTGGTTTCATCCTTCTCTGGGGCTTCCTAATAGGTGTTACTTTCCCCTAGGTATATATATGATGAATGCATGTGCCAGGGTGTATACCCTTCATGTCAGTGTATTCCTAGGCAAATTCCCTTGATTGTTCTTTAAGGATACTTACTAACTATTTTTGTTGGTTTGCATCTAGCCTGAAGTTTATATGTAGAAATTTTCCTGGACTAATATCCTAGGGCATGGTATAAGATGTGGTAGACTCGTCTATCTCAAATATGAAAGATGTCAAAGATAAAATGGATGGGTCCAATTGTTCTTCAAATTATTCCCCAAACATGTACTCAAATTGGGGAAAAATTGTGGAAAATCAACACACGTGAGAGTAGAAATAAAATGGTTTATCAGATTTTCCATTATGTTCTCCTGAAGTGCTCAGAAATGATCACTTGACAACATGGGTTCTTCCCAGTACTCATTCTCATATGGACATTCAAGCCACCATATATTATCCATGATAGGTTGATCTAGAGGATATATGGTGAGCTTATGGATAGAGAGTCCATTTGAGATGGTCATTTCTCCTTCTCTACAACCAACAAACGCATTGGATGTGGCTAACCAAGGTCTTCCAGAAATAACAGGATGGCCTTTGGTAGGATACTTTGAGTTAATGACAAGAAAGTCTACTGGGTACTCCCATGAGGTTAAAGTAACTATGATATCATCCAAAATTCCTTCAGGCATAACCCTGGTCTTATCTGCTAATTCCAAAATAGTTGGGGTAGTTCTAAGAAGAGGTTTTAACTGTAATTCCTCCAAGGTAGTAACAGTCATAACATTGATTGCTGCCCCTAGGTCTATGAGAGTGTTTCCAATGGAAACCTCATTAATGGTTATGGTCACTATGGGGTTTCCTTGGTTCCCATATTTTTCTACCTTAGGCTTCTCTGATATGTACTCAGAAAGTTCTCCTATCAAATGTATTGTTGGAGGATCTTTCTACTTCCTCCCGGGCTTCTTAATACACAATTATTTGACCACCTTATTCTAGATTGGAATATCCTTAATGGCTTGTAGAAAGGGAATCTTGAAACAAATATTCTTCAATTCATTCAAGATGTCAAATTCCGATCGGGTGGTAGGTTTATCGATTACTAATATTTCTGGATAAGGAGGGGCCTTCGTAATTTTTGAAGGTTCATTTTGGGGAAGCTTAGGTTCTTGGTCCTTCGGAATAATAACATCTTCCCACCTAGTGTCATCCGTGGGTTGTTTGGGGGTTTCCTCTTCTTATTCTTCCTAGATGACTATTGAAGGTCTCTTCCTGTCCAGAAATTTTCCCAACCTCAATTGAATCTCTTGAAATGGAACATGAGAAATAACATATGTCGATAAGGCCTACATCTCAACATTGTGAAGAGGTTGAGTGGGCTTATTATTGGGATTGGGCACTGGTTGTGCCGGTAATAATATTGGTCTCGGGGATCTTGCATTATGATATTGTTGTGGTTGTTGTTGTTGAATAGGAGGTAAAGGTGGTGGAACAAAACTTGGCAGAAGTTGCGGGATGTTTGGTGGAAACTGAGGATAAGGATGATTGGGCATAGGGATATGTGGAGCTTGAGGGTTCCCTTGGTTATGCCCTCCTCTCCATCCTTGAAGCCAAGGATGGTGGTACTGTATCGACCAGTTTTTCCAACTTGATGAGTTCCACGATTGTGGCTGTTGATAATAGGGTGGAACTTGAGGCTGTAGATTTAGGTATGTAGGTTGATTCCTAGGCTTCCATGGCCTCCTAGGTGCATAAGAGGACTCCCTAGGATCCCCACTCTTATAGATGATTAACAAACTGGGCAATGATGGGAATTTTTTAGTTGAGTGTTCTTTCATGCAGAAGCCACAAACTGAAATGTTATCTAATGGGCATTCCCTTGAGGAATTCTTTCTCCTGCATCTTGGGAAAAATATGCTCATTGTTGCATTTTCCTCCTCCTGTTTCTTTTTAATCTTTAGGGTGTCCAACTAGGAACCTATTGTGCTTAAGATATATGTCTTGAATTTCTCTAAAAGGTTCCCTATCTCTACTCTTGTGATACCACCTGAACTAACTGGTTTTAAGTTTCTACTATAAGGATCCTGCACATTCTTTTCTGTTTTAGTTCTACTCCTCGAGTAATTATTACACATTTCACAGTTTTCGGAAAATGGTTTATGGTAGATGTCACCTGATGCCATCAGGTTAAGTATCTCCAAGTATTCCTTTGAAATCCCTTTAAGGAAAATATCCCTAACTGCATCATTTGGAAGGTCATGGTATTTTGATTTCTGTGAGATATAAGCAAATTGTTCCATATAATTCTTGAGATTCTCATCCTCTAACTGTTGGATTTTGAAAATATCATTACGAGAATCCTTAGATTTGTAGTAATCTTGGTTCTTCTTAAGAAATATATCTTTCATGGCTTCCCAAGACCTAATATTGGATTCTCCCAACCCCATGAACCATCTTAGTGCAGAGTCCTTGAGGGTGCCCGGAAAGAGTTTTAGTTTTTGGGCATCTTGTAAGTAGTTGTAGCTCCTACAAAAGATGTCGAACTCAAATAGGAAGGTATCTAGTTCTTCATTTCTTTTACCATAAAAGGTGGGAAGTGCTGAGAGGGGAATATTTTTCAAATTGACATTTTGTGTGGTGTCCAAAATTTCAAAACCCTGAAGTGGTTTTGGTTTGGTTTCCTGCTTCTTCTCCCTCCTCGTGTCTTACATTTTTGTAATCCTCTTGATCATCCATACTGGTTCGGTTTGTAAAAAGAGAGTACTTATGTGGTTGTATCCTTGAAGAGAACAAGGTATCCCAAGGTTCTTTTCTAAGAATGGTATCCCTCTCATGGAAAGGTATTTCGATTACTTGGATGTTTGGGACTCTACTCGAGCTGATTGAGATTATTGGTGCCAAAGTTTTTGTTTCAATTTGGGAAACAATTATGTTGGTTGAACTACCAAACAAAGTATTCACTTGTTCAGGATCTATAATGTATAAAACGTTAGGGTCTCCTGATGGTGGTGAAAATACAAAGGTTGTGTTGGTTGGTTCTATGGAAGGCTCGAGTGGTCTCGCTTCCTGTACCACTATTACTGATGCTTCAATTTTTTGTTCTATAGTGCTCCTTGTTTTAGTCTATTCAGAAACTGCTTTAGCTCTTTGGGTTGAGCTAGCTCCTATTTTCGGTATCAATCTGTAGAGTTTATGAGTGGAATGTTCCTTCCCCCAAAAAGGTTGGAAGGAACCTTGGTTGAAAGGTCTAATTTTCTTTTAATGTATCTTCCCTTTGGGTCCCTAGGTCTATTCATGAAAGAAAACAACAAAAAGAAAAACTACCATTGGGTTTGGGGGAACCTTCTATAACAGATGTGCAGGCTCTTACCTCTCATCTTAAATTTCCCCCGCCACCAAACTAATGCTAAGGTTTAGAAATTATCTATTTCCTACCTTGAGACAACTCTCTGGAAATAATGAAAAAAATGATGGGTATTCTATATGCACTAAATCCCTCAATTAAATTGTCAACCGAGGGTAAGTAAACTTAGAGTTGTAGCACTATATGTTCCAAGGAAGAAAATGTAGAGGAAGTATAGTATAACTAAGGATATGGTCTATCTAAGGGTTAACCGACTTAAGCAAAGACTATCAATGAGCAAACCCTATTAAGGAACTTAAATTATTTACCCTAAGCAACTTTTCAGCAATGGATCGATGGATTGTTCCTAAAGAAACAAATGAAAACCCTACTTTAAACAAGTTAACTTAATCAATCTAATGATAAAAAACATGTCATCTATTTAATCTATTCAACTCAATGAGCAATAGAAACAACAAATTAATCTAATCAATCTATTCCAAATCAATGAGCACCAACAAGCAAACATCTAACCTATTAAAACTTATGCAGCAAGTAAACTAATCAAAACTACTCGACAGGTAACTAATCAACTATTAAGCAAGTGAACTCTATTCTTAAGATAAAAATCATAATTAATTCTAATATGCAAAGGGAAATATTAACCTATTGAATTAAAAGAATCATGACAGTATTCAAAGATTAATCAATAATTACTCTTAATCTACAATAACAAGAAACTTCAAATATAATGATGATGATTATGTCTTCGATGTCTTATGAAATCACGATGGCATCTAACAATTAGTGATATCCCAAGAGGAATAATTTCAATATTAACTTCTATGGAGAAATGAAAGGTATGAATCAAGCAATCTAACGAGAGCTTAGCCATCATAGAAGAAATATCAACTATCCTGAAAATCCATGTGATCTCTCAATTTATGCATTAATCATAAATGATAAGAAAATGTTATTCTACTTAATTCAAATGCACTTTTATGCTAATGTAAGAGAATTCACACCATTAGAGACTTATAACTAAAAACTTAACTGAAACTCAAACCTCTAATTAAAATTGCAATCTAAATATAGAATGAAAATTTCATAAAATAAACAAAGCTAATCCTATTATTAATAATTCAAATTGTGAGTTAAAATGCTTATAAAAACATGATTTAAATTCTACTTCTACATACTACAACAAAATTGATAAGCAAACTAGATAAGCAAACTGAGAATTAAAATCAAAACTAGCAACTATTCATGCATTGAAACTTTGCGAAAGAAACTATGTACTCTGTATTAATACTTTGTTTTAGCTATTCTATTTCAACCTGTAGAAATTAAAAGTAGCATTTAATCATAAAACAAGGTTAGTAGCTAATCTTGCAAGCTATTTACTTTAAAAAGACACAGCATATTAACAACTATCCTTTATAAGCAACCTGCAAAAAGGAAATTGAAACAATTAAATTATGAACAACAAACACACAACATGTAAAATGATAAAAACACATATAACGGAAAATGAAAGAAATGACAATTGCACAACTCAAATACACAAGATAACTATCTAACTATTCACCCAGACCACTGGTGGGCCCCCCAGCAGGTCGTGGCTACTTCTAAACAACGAATCATGAGCTAAATCAACATGATTCTGGAATTTAAATTAAAAACGTAGTCTTGCACAAGTTTGTGGAAATGTCTTGAATTACACAACAAAAACAATTCTAGCAATCCTTCACAATTCTTAACAACTCTTGTCTAACCACTGTTTTGGAATTTATAACAGTTACAATTCGAGAGGTCAACCACTGGAAGGGTCGACCTCCTCTAAAAACAACAAAATCCATTAAATACGCTATAATTGCCTTTGGCTTCTAGAAACCAAATGAGTCACTCAATACTCAACATAAAAACTTAATCCAAGATGTCAAGAGATCAGTAGATGGAAGCCACGAGGGTGAACAAAACCTATGTCGTTGATTCACCTAGCACAAGCCATCAATATAACAACTGCCAACTCGCCCATGTTTTTAGTGTTGGATGCAATGTCGGATGCAATGCAGGATGAAGTAACGGACGTAGTGCTGGATGGAGTACCAGACGAGCTACTGGATGGAAAAACGCCATGTGATTTTGTCTTGTGACACACAGATCTCGCATTATCTTCTTGTAACCATTAAATCAAACTGAATTAAACTCAAAACCATCACAAAACATCAATTACATGTACCTAGTATAAGCTACGATGATTTGCTATGAAATCCTTCAAAACTTCTTCAAAATGGTTATTAATACATATATAATATCGGTCAAAAAGGATTCAATTAGCATCATTAAACAACCAAATCACGAGCCCAACAGGATGCTACTACATTCTTGAGGTCTTCAAATTAATTTTCAAGGTATGAGTTTGCACCATACGAATAAATGTGTTGGAATAGAACACAATGCGACATTGTTTGATTATTGGTCATTGATGTATACCGTTAACAAACATGAGACAACCCACCGATAATGATAATGGGTGCCAAGGTACATAGTACAATCTAACAATTTTGGATAGAGGATGTGATGTTGAACACTTGGTATAATATATCGATCAAGGGACATTGATCTATTTCCATTGTCAATAGAGAGGGAACCTTCCATTGATGGTTGCAAGACACAAGGTGCTAATGATGACCCTAGATCCATGTCCAAGAGAAAGATGTGTTGAATTCGATAAGAAGAGCTCCACTGGAAAGAGGGCATTAAGGCATACCCCATCATCCAATGTGAGGAGTAGCAGGAGGCCAAATATTTGGAAGGACTCGGAAAAAATCTTGAAAGGGCCACCACCAAGTATGTATCTCACATGTACCAGATGTAAATAACACATAAGAGATACCCTCTAAATAAAAACCAATAATGAAGACTATCAACAAAGGAGAGGAAACCACCAATGGGGACAAATGGAATCCAAGGTACTGCAAAAATCCCAATGTATGAATAATGTTATTTTATTTGAACATAATGGAAACCACTCAGTCATCAACCAATGATGGAATGTCATCTACTAAGCACAAGGTCACCTATCAATGATGTAAATAGGCCCAGGGTGCAACTCTAGGTCAAACTCTCATAGCAATTTTTTGTAGTTGATAAGATCTTAACCCGCCAAAAGGAAGTCAATGAGGTCCCTCCATACCAGCACGAGTATAATACAAATATACTCTTGATTCTAAAATGTACTTGATACATTGGAAGGGAAACTTGCAAAGCCAAGAATTTTGTGTAATGGTCAACACAGGATAAAACCTCCTTTGAAAAAAAACATGACACATTATGTGACACAGACAACATAGACTAAAAATGAACATTGAAATAAGTTTGTGATGCATGAGACAACGAAAGAATCTCCATAGTGACTGGAAGAATAACCAATTGGAGGAGTGACAACTTTATGTAATTGGTTCAGTTTCCTAAAGCCATACTAACCCAAATTGTTATGACTTGACTCAAAAATTTGTGCTTTTTTCATAGGTGAATTGATTGCTACCAATAAGGATAAAGAAGACTCATTCTCATGCTCTTTCTTTGTTTTGTTTTTTTTTTGTCTTTTTCATATTGGAAATCCTAAAAAGGAATAAAGGAATGCTAAAATACATGGAGGAAACTAGTGTCATGGGCAATAAAACTATTTTCAAGGGCAAGGAACATACATATGCTCAATGCAAGGAAGAGTGTGCAGGATATGGACACTCGAGGGAATGATTCCTCCTAGGTTATAGGTGTAAAATTGCAAAGGAAAAACTTGCAAGGTGTTGACCAAAATTTGGTCATCTATATTTTCATGCGCTTGGATTCATAAAAGCATTAATATCATAAGAAGACATTTTTTGAACTTTTATAATTTCACTCAGCATCCCTTAGTCTCAGATTCGCCACACATTTTTCATATCAGAAATATGTTTTTGTATGCCTAAGTTACTCAAGATCTTGTCCATAGGTCTGATTTTGAAGAATATTTCTAAATATCATGTTCTCCTCTCCTCTCCTATATTACAATTCTACCATACTTAGAAATTTCACTCAACATCTCTCTTTTCATACTTAGTCATATTTCAGTGTTCGTGGTTTCGAGATCTCATCCTCCATTTTTTGTGACCTTCACTTTGCACCCCATGTTCTAGATTCTACATCTCAACCATCAGCCTTGTCGCGGGTGTTGAGCTCCAAAGTATTTCGTTTCTCTTGCACACAAGTCCGACCAACCGTTCTTCAAAACTTAGTCTACTTTTGTATTACGGACTCGCAGAATCCCTCACTCCCTTACTCACCTCACTCCCCAGACTTCCAACCCGTCCCCGCAACCTACAAACTACTCCCTTAACTTCCGCTACCTTCAATTTTCCCTTCACTTACCCTTCCGCTTGCTCTCCCATACTTAACCATTATTCCAAAGTTTTCCCAATTTAAACCATGAACCAATAAGAACATTCCATATGGAAGAATAGAATTGTGACACATGAAAACTCATGGAGGGAGACACGTGGAATATTATTATTAGATACATGTGGCAGTATATGAATGGTTGATTAATCAATGATTGGGCATGAGGTGGACAACAACAGGATTCCAAAAAGTTATTATTTTATTCGACAATTTTCCAAGGGTTGAATCCTCCAAGCTCCATAATTTATTCTCTTCTCATGTTTCTTGCTAAGTTATCAAAAACTTAGTATTATATATCATGAAGAATATGAAGGGAAGCACGAAAATCAATCCAGGGGATGAGATTTTCCCATCAATTTTGATCGACGGTGGCTGAGTCGTGATCTTGCAAAGGCTATATCTTGAGATCTTGACCTCTGTTTGTAGAAAACATTATACAGTTGGAAAGTTATTTCAACGTAGAATATGATGGTATATGTTTCAATTTCTAAAAGTTGATACATTTTTCTTAGAAATTAAAATATCATTCAACTGCATTTTTTATGGGCCTGCGTGACAACTCAACTTCAAAAGCTCAAATCTTGAGATCCGAGCGATGGATTTGGGAAAAAATTATATTGTTGGAAAGATGAGATGATGAAAAACACATCATAAGTGGTTTGCATGGTTAAAAATTTGGTTTTCACTTTCATAAAATTAAATTGAAGTCATCCTATTTTAATGGGAAAATAACTAAATTGTGAAAATAAAAGTTTATTTAAAAACTTTTATTAAAAGGGGAAAGAAATAGTTGAGACGGTTCTTGTAACTGTCAAAGAAGACAATAAAAGGAAAGAAACAAGCAAGTGAAGTGAACATATATGTAGAGAGAGCATCATAGTAAGTCTACGTTGATAACATCTTTCTTTCTTTATCAGTTCCTTCATCTAGTTATTCCACCTCTTTCACTAGAACAGTTTAACCGAAGTCTAATAATTTCTTGTTTTCTTCCTACCAGGTCTTTTTTTCCTTCTACCGCCCACCGTATTCCTTCTAAGAGATTACTTATTGTATTTATTTTCTTTATGGTCCACGAGAGCCCCAATCTCAGTCTTTAAGACAAACACATTTTAAATTTCAAAGAATATGTAACATTCTATATGTTTTTTGGAAATTTCAAGAGAGCTACTTTCTGAACAATATCGACTGTGCTTTGTAACCATGTTTTCATAATATAAATTATGTGAGGTTGATCTATCATTATCTTTATTTGAGCTTCCCATGTGTCCACTCTGTTAAAGTTCTCTTATGCATGCAAATCATCTTCTTTTTATTTTATGTGATCATAAATATTTATATTAAACTATTATGGATGTGAGGAAATTTTTCTTATTTTCTTTAAATGTGTGGAGTGTGTGATTCCTGGTCCTTTCTCAGGAACTTTATTTAAAAAGAAAAAAAAAATCCTTTTATTTTCTTGAAACATTTATGTTTCTTTTAATTACTACGACGGACTTATGTCAAGTCCCACATTTTGAATATATAGAAATCCAAAGAAAATATAAAGAGTACCACCTCTATAAAAACACATGGGGATTTACATCCTCATGAGGTTTCCGTTTTGGTCCTAATGGATTCAAGTGTCAACACAAGGCTAGGAACTGATGAAAATGCATAAACAACAAGATAAACAAAAACAAGTCGAAGTTGACATTAGGCTCAAAAGTGAAAGTAGCAGAATGCAATGTAGTATTACAACTCAACACATAAATGAGGGAGCCCCACGAGTATTGGCAAAAAAATATTGAGAATAATATATGAGACTTCAATGCAAATTCATGATGGGACAAAATATGGATCCTGAGCCTATGAAAGTACTTCATCATGGGCGTCGTATTGCAAACAAGGTTCTAACTAGGGAACTCATGAACAATAGGCTCTACCATGTGAATTATGACACTTTTAACAACAAAGAAGGTTCCATGTCACAACTTAGTGGGTTAGATCCTTAGGCCAAATGAACCAATAAATGGATAATGCAAAAAAAGAATGAAGAAGAAAATCTAACATATATGCCAATTTTAAGATTATTGCTTGTGAGAACAAATTGACATGGGAAACAGGAACCAAAGAAAAATGTCTCCAAATTCTTGTATATAAGACCAAAAAAACCGACCTGGAAATTAATAAGTCTAATATAGAAACTTACGATAATAACATGTGTAATGTAATACAAAACTTGAAAACAAGAAACCCTAAAAGCACAATATGTACAGAGCACCACACAGTCTTTCAATTTATGCATAGTTCTTCCTCAGGTAGAGCCCATTGTTAGGCTCGGGCCAAGGGCTTCTTCAGTAACCAAGCTATAAATATTCTAGTTTAGGAGTAGGTTAAAAATCCATCATCATAGCTTCAAGGATAGCCTCATCCAAAGGAAACTCAACATCAAGGAAAGAAGTACTCTAAGACTCACCAATACCAGGGCCCAAGGTCTCACAAATAGTAAGATCACACTCAAGAGGAAGCGTCATATTATCCAGGTCAAAAGGAGAAAGAAAATCCATGCATGCCCCCATTAGATAAAACACCTGATCAATTATTGATACCTTATCTAGAGAATTCCAACACGATCATAAAGGATCCTTCTTAGAAGCAATTGAACATCGAGGATAAGATGCCACATAATTCACCCATGGTGGGGAAGAGTCTACTTGAACACTAGGAACATACAAAGGAGAAGCATGAGATAAAGTTGAACTAGGATGGTGATTATTAGATGAAAGTTGATCAATAGTAGCAATTCTTCCATTGTGAGAGAAATGCATCACATGAAAGAGCATAGACACCACAAAATTCATATCATAAACATAATCATGCCCAAGAATCATATTGAAATATAAAGGGATTTTCACCACTAAAAGATCGAATAAGATAGTACTCCCACCCAAAGTGATAGTTAACTAAGGAAGAATCCTAAAAAACTCACTAGGTCTTCTGTCGAAATCCAAAATCTCACTGGTAGATGACACAAGCTTGAGTGAACCTAAATATTACCAATATGAGGAGGATAAAATACTTGCAGGGGATCCTTCATCTACAATATAACATGAAATACTTGTTGACTTCACTTTAACCATTATCTGGAAAGGTGTGGTAGAAGGAGAGGCTCAACAATATCATTCCAATCAAAGGAAATCATCTTAGGACTTGGAGGGAGTGTACTCAAAGAGAGTGGAATTCCCCCTTGTACATGACTTACAGAGGTTGTTGACATAACTACACCATGACTAGAAAAGGTTGGTTTTTCACTCCCAGCATGACTTACAGAGGATGGTGACTGGTATTCAACGTGAATTGCATAGATTGTTGACATAACTCCAAAATGAGTAGTAGAGGTCAGTTTCATGCTCCCAACATGACTTGCAGAGGCTGGTAACTGGACTCTAGTATGACTTGTAGGGATTAGGCTCTTTCCCCCAACATGACTTGCAATGGTTTTCTGCATATATCCAACATGACTAGCAGAGGTTGGTTTCTTTCTCCCAACATAACTTGTAGTGGTTGGTAACATGCCTCCAACATGACTAGCAGAGGCTAGGTGCAGGTCTCCAACATAAATTGTAGAGGTTGGCGACATTTGTCCAGTATGACTAGTAGTGATTGGAATTGCGCTCCCAACATGAGTTGTATAGGTTGGTGACTTATTCTTCTTACTCTTCCTCTTCCTATTCCTTTTATACTTCTAGTTACTAGTAGAGAGACATTTACTAGAAGAGGGATAAGGAGGAGAAGTAGACTTTA
>SNQJ01S0226368.1:0-14616 GCA_010110895.2 Picea sitchensis | reverse complement strand
TCACCATAAGGGGACCACTTTGGAGTTCATCCATATTTACTTCTTATCAACCATGACAAAACAATAATGAGTCATATTTACATCAAACAATATTGGGTCCATTACCCAAACCTTTGTGCTACGGGGCTTTCTTCAAGGGTTAAAATCAATGACAACCAACCTTAATCAACAATTATGAGATAATTATAAAAGTGTTAATATCTAAAATAAATATGTTACAGTAGAAATATAAATCGGCACTAAGAAATCATTGTCTAGATGAAGAGAAAATGTACCTTTAACCGCTCGAGAGTGAGATATAATTGCACAAATCAAGAGTGGATGATATACCTGATTATATGTTATAAATTGGACTAGCTTGTTGTTGTCCTAAAATTCTAGAATCTGATATATGATAATAAAAAAACCCCTCAGAAAATGCAAATTTTGGGTGAGGGAAAGCACCACAAGACTGCCTAAAAGAACTTAGAATCATGAACCTTGGGTAACTTAGCTAGGGTAGTGAATAAAATACACAAAAATAGCCCAAAAATGATAAAATGCAAGTAAAAAATAATAAGAACACTGAAATTAGCTCAAACTTGCAAAAGTAGATGGTGAATCCCCCTAAGGTTTCATCAAAAATCTCCAAAATGAAATATAACAACAATGACCTGCTTAGGAAATGAATTTCACCATCATAATGTGTTAGATATTCTTTACAAAAATATCCACAAGTGAAATATAAGCTAGAGCAGGGTTAGATTTCACCTTTTGTGGTTAAACCATAGCTTTAGGGTTTCAAAAATTTTGATTTATTTTGCTGTAATTTAATTTCCAGAAATAGTAAACACCCTAAATTAGCCAAAAAATGATAGATATAACCTTGAAACACAATACCGATAGGGACTATTTGCCTTCTTAGGGATATAAATTAGTAATGAAACATAAACCCACTGATGAAAATGTCTAGAAAATGAAAGTAAATCGTTATCTTTACTCTAGACAATGAAATAAAAAATTAAAGGTTTATATATTTTATATATTTTTTTGTATTTTTGTATTTTATAAAACATAAAAGAAAA
The DNA here is from genome assembly GCA_010110895.2 of Picea sitchensis. Lineage (NCBI taxonomy): Eukaryota > Viridiplantae > Streptophyta > Pinopsida > Pinales > Pinaceae > Picea > Picea sitchensis. Next base: position 13,552 of record SNQJ01S0226368.1, on the reverse strand, counting down.
AGAGTTGAATTTTTAGGGGTTTTGTGGTTGGTTGATGGGAGTGAAGCTCAAATCCTTGTCTCCACTTAGGGCTTATGGGGTCAAGAAGTTCATAGAATAAGGAGCAAGAATGATAAACCAAGAAAATCAAATAACTAACAAAATATAGAAGACAAAGAAGACGGGTGGAAAAGGCACCAAGCAAAGTCAAATTCATATGTACATCAATGGTACATTAATAATACAACTCAATGTAACAACCCCACAATTGTATCATAACTAACCAATTGTTAAGGTCTAGTTAGGACTTATGATTATTTCTAACAAACCCCCCTTTAATCTAAAGTCCATACAAATGTATCATTTGAACAAAAAAAACCAGTGCAAAATTTGATAACATATCCAAGTCTTCAATCTGTAACTCATGGTCTGAAATCTCATGAGTGTTAATGAAGATCCACCTGAAAAAACCACCAGAAGTGGATGCCGAAACCAAAGTCTAGAAAACTTATTGTGTAGAAAATGAGCTAGACAACCTGTAGGTGTTCACTTAAATGAACCCAAAATCGATGAGAGAAAACCCTGATGAGAAGTGAATTGGCTACATATCCAACACATCCCAAATCTTGAAAATTTCTGACAAACCTGAATGTGCCAAGCACAAATGCAGAAGAAACAACTATCATCTGCTAGGTGGGAAGATCATCATTGTAAAGTCTGAAGACTATCAAGTGAACAAATAAGTTCACAAACTTCTCTTAGAAATCGACACACTAAAAAATTGTCAAGAATCCACCTGATAGAAAAAAGTAAGGCATCCAAACATTGTATCCATAAAAATCATGTGTGTAGTAAACCAGGTGAACTGTTGGTATTATCACAAATCCAAATTATCGATAAAAATGTCGAACCGTAATCAAGGTATCAAATTGTCGAACCACCATCAAAGTCACAAAGTGACTGAAATCCATCGAATGCCAAAATGTGGCAAGTCATCCATCCATCCAATATCCATCAAAAATCCCAAATCCATCATAAATTGCCAAATGCTAAACTGTCTCAAAAAAAATCTCGCGAGGGTCAAACTAACTGATAAAATCCATAATCAAATCCATCATCCAATCAGGAAACAAGAATCATGTCCTGAAACAATACTTTATCATCCGATCATGCCCTATATCATATAATCCTAAAAAACATCCATGTCCATCAACGGTAGAAATATCTCCAATCAAGTATGGTTGTACCTGTGTATAAACTCGTCGATAAGATCGTTCCAATAAATTGGCTTCCAAACTCCAACACCAAATTCCTAACCATTCAAAATGAATATGTTTCCTTTGAATTTTCTTTCTCTTTTGACACCTTACTGAGAGGTGATTGGTCTTACCACAAAAATGGTATGGGTGAATATCAAAACACTTTGACTCATCATGGCCAAACCGAAGACAATGATTGCATTGTATGGGTTCATTATCTGTTTGATCATAAAAATATGCAATACCTATAGAAACATCATTATCCTGATCATCAACAATATCCTATACCTGCTCCTGATCAATATCCTCAAGCCTTGTCTTATGTTCATCATTCAAAAACCTCCACTTACAAAGCAAACAAGTTTTCAATAATTAGGAATATGAAAATTATTATGAACTTTGTTGTATCCTAAGCCATATCGATTATGTTTAAATTTAAATTCTTCCCATGGCCGAACAATTCTAATTTCTACCTCGCATTTATCCGCAACTTTTTCTATCATAGGGACTTCCAACTCGTCTTCATCTTTATAAGTGTCACCCTCAGTCAACTAAGTGTATTCATTGAATTCATTTATATCCTTAATGTCATTTTGTTCATCAATATGTAAACCAAACAATGGATTATACTGAAGTAGTATCAAATCAGATTGTCGGTGTCGAAGGAGACTTAATTATTCAAATAATAGTTTGTTTTGAAGTTTGAACATATCAAGTTTCCAATTGACCAATCTTGTGAAGGTCAAACTGACTAATCAAATCCATCATCCAATCAGGAAACAAACATCATGTCCCAAAAAAATCATGTAAGAAAGTAAGCACTACAGTAAGAGTACACCCAGAGTTGAGTTGAGTAATGTGTGCAATATTGTAAATATTTCTTCAATCCTCGCCATCATGAAGTGTTCACAATATGTAAGAGTTGTAAGACTTAAAAATTGAGAAGACCTCTTTTTAGAACACCTTAAAAACTATGAAGGAGACCTCTTTGAGAACCCCCTTATTCCATTTCAAGTGGGTTGTACAAAAAAATAGTCAAAAATGCTTGCTTACAACTTCAATAAGTTAATTCAACAAAGAAGTCAATAGATTGTTTCCTGAAATGGTGAAAACATGATCAAATAACGCAATATTAGGGATAGCCCAAGTCTGAGAGTCAGGAGTTGGGATGAACTAGTTGGCACCTACATCCAGCTGGCATAATGACCCCATAAACTAAGCAACTTGAAGCCCTAGTTTCGTTGGCATTAAATGCCTTCACATCATGCCAAGCCTCCAATAGATATTCCTTATGAGCACCTAATGACCTTTCCAATGAAGGAGAAACGCTTGGATATATTGAGAACTTTGGGCTATCTTATGAAACAATTAGAACTTTTGTCAAGAACTTATAATAAACCTTTTGCTCAATATTCTTTAAAACTAGGGAATATGACTTCGACCCTATTTGAACAACAAAAAATTTATTGACAATTAACTTTGGGAGAATTGCATTCTCTCACAAGACATGCAAGTTCATTTAGAGTCATGGAGGTTAGATGATAGAGATATGGGAAGCATCGTTGCACAGTTGGAGGTATCACGTGAGCCAGAAGTATATAACTCAACTCAATTATTCATGCAAACCTGATCAAAGGAATGAAAATGTACAAGCTAATGAGTTGAGAGACCAGTTCCAAACCAATAGTGACCATAAAAAAAATGGAGGAAATGGAGGGACCATGATCACAGTGAACAATATTACTGGGTCTTACACAATATGGGTTTGCACAAGGTTCATGTATGGGATTTTAGTCATTTGAAATGTTTTTTACACACTTTTGAGCAAGCGAAAACTACAATGATAGAAATAGAGGGTTGGGATGATCCTTGGTTCAGAATAGTGCAAGGAATAATACAAAGAGACTTGATAGTGAAGGCCTTGAAGTAGTTTATTCTCTCTCAAGAAACATCGAAAATCTTAATCTTATGGAGTGAGTGCTTAACAAATGGGCTTGAATAACCTTTTGTTAGAATTGAACCCTGACATAAAAAGTATGAAGAAGCTGGAAAAAAGAAACTACTTACACAAAATAAATATGCATGGATGGTGTTGATGTAGTTGTGGTATCAGACTCAAGAAGTGTGTGGGATAGACACTCCAATCCCTACTAGCACTATTCAAGTACTTCACAAGATATCTCCATCTCTCTTATTCATGCAAACCTTGATATTTGCATTCTTTCATATTCACTCTAGGCTGATTAAGTCATTACAAATCTTCATTCAATCACCATGGACATTCACCATCCAATTACCAAATCATCCAACATGCCCTCTCTTCAACATGTAGCCATTACAATCTCAATGATCATAAACTTGCTTTGATAAATTATTCTTCCATGGGCTCATAGGTATCAAACATTGCTATGATAAATCACTCATCAATTTCCATGCACACAAGTATCATACATTGCTTTGATACCACACGATATAATAAGGAGAAAGAATGATAAACCAAGAAAATCAAATAACCAAATAGAAGACAAAGAAGATGGAAGTAGGAAAAGGCACAAAGCCAAGTCAAATTCACATGTACATCAATGGTACATTAATAATACAACTCAATGTAACGACCTCACAACCGTATCATAACTAACTATTTATTAAGGTCTAGTTGGGACTTAGGATTATTTGTAACAAAAGTATGCCCCTCTAAAGGTGATTATCACATTTGCCGTTAGTCGACATTAGAGACCTAAGACCAATAAATTATCTTGCGCAGTCAAGACAAACCATGAAAGCCAGGCCCTGAAGAGGCGAGAACAACCTTCCTGTAGTCGACTCGTGACTTGAAAATAATATCTAAAACCCTTCCAAGGAGTATAGAAGTAATCAATACAAGAGATAAGTACTTACCAAGAAGGATAGATCTCCAAGAATTGGCACTAAGATACACCAAGTAAAAGATCTTTTATTTGTGGCTCCAATAATGCCAACAATTCTGTAATTTGGAATGAGAGGAGTGTCTTTATTCATAGATGAGCCTCACAACTCCTTCCTATTCTTTGTTCCCAAATATAATAGCAAGGAAATAAAATAAAAAGTGACATCATTTATAATTTGGAGACTAAGTCAAGTTGTTAGTGATGCTTTACATACTAGAAACCCTCATAAAAGGGGACAAACTCCACAAAATGTTCTCAAGGAATGCTCAAATAATGTCCATAAATCTTTGAAATGTGTCTCCAAAGCATGACCATGTCCATACCCAAGGTCAAGGAACCTCCATGAAGCATGGGAGTGACCCTCAAAGTGAAAAAATGGGTCACAAAACCCCCAACAACAAGAATGACGTCAAGATTCTAAGAGGGTTGATTTGGCTCCAAGGTACATCGTTCCATCAAAAGTGACTTTGAGAGGCCTAAAAATATGGCAAGGAAGGATCCTTGGTCATCCTAGCTCAAATGTCCTCCTTCAATAAAGGGGGTGGCCTTACCCCAAGTCAAACAAATCATGTTCAACAAGTAATCAAAAGCCTAATCAAAATCCCCTCCACATGGTAAGTGATGATTGCCATGTCATCATCTTCAAGTGAAAAGTCACTTAGGGACCTCCACATCATCCAAGTGGCTCAAAATAAATCCCATGTTTGTGATAAAGTGCCCCAAGAGAGGTCGACCCTCCTTTAGTGAAGAAAAATGCTTTAAAAATTGAACAAAGGAGGGGTGTTTGGAATCAAACCGCGTGGCAAGTGTAGATGAGGTCCATGTGGAGGAAAACAACCTGTCTGTGCCTCTAAGAGTGTGACCAATGCCTCAAAAGAAGTGAAACTACCTTGAGAAATGTGACATCGGATGATCATGTGCAGAGTCATCTTCAATGGCCAAAATGTGGTACATACACAAGAAAGAGGATCCATCATGAGTAAGGTGTGCCAAACCATGGGTGTGATAGCCCTTACAAAGGAATCACCTTTTACATAAAATAATAATAAGTGAATGGTTAAGAGCCCCGTAAACCATGTATCCTAGTAGATCCACACTAGAATGCTCGCATACCTACCGGGACATAAAATGCTTACAATTTGAGGGAGTTACCTTTCCAGGAATTGTTATTGACTTGATAAAACCAAACAACACGAGGAATGGGGACTAAAATGACGTAATCGCGATGCATCGAGGGGATATGGGAATCTCTACCCAACACTCGTGCATCAAGTCATCCCATCATGGCCACATATAAAGAAATCATCACACATTGGGCACATCCAGTGGTCACATCTATAGAAAATGGAATTTTTCTTGCAAAGAATCCAGGGTGTAATAGGCGTCTTTAACCATCATTCCTAGAGGGGTATTGGGATAGATTATGAAATTTAGCTTTAGGTTTTTGTGGGTGAGGGAAAAGGAAAATAATTCCTTCCTTTGGGTTTGTTGGAAAAAAAAGTGTAGTTCCTAAAGAATTTGGAGGTTGGGCCCTAAACAATCTTCAATCCTTTGTCAAAGCCTTCTCAGTTAAAGGTGCTTAGAGGATCATCAAGGGGTGGGATATTTAGAGGAAGGTAGCAAACCACAAATATATAGAGCCTATTCCCATTGAGGAATGGATTAGAAGACCTGTTTTCATAGTGTATGGTATGGGAATTGCTGACAGTCAACCTTGGCTTGTTTTGAAAGTTTGGTCAAGAAAGACAAGTGGGTTGAGACTGCTTGGTTCAGCTGTGCATTTTGTTGTAAAACTCATGGGTTATGTGAAGAATGGGAATCTCTAATTTGGTGAAGCCAGTTCAAAAATACTCTGTCTGGGCAGAGAATGGGTTTCTTATATTGGGGAGGCCAAGACATGTCATATGGCCTCACATGGAGCTGACAAGCCTCGAAATCAGCTAGGACATGAGATTGAGAAAGATAGATTAGAACATAATTTGGAGGGTCAGCCATGTCAGAAATTAGGAATCTATGAGTTTCTTGGGAGGAGAAGGCATGTGGTGAATGGTGTTTCCAAGAGAATTTTGGAGAGTTTGGGCCAGCATGGAAATCATTGCAGTTTGGGAGTTAGCAAAACAGAAACAAGCAGAAGGATGCATGTAGTGAATCTAATCAAAGGCCCCAATAGATGCCTTCTCCATAAGGTATGTGTTGAAACTCTATCGCACATGCTTATTTCATGTTCTTATATTGATTCAACTTGGAAGGAAGGTGAAGGAGAAACTGGTGTCATGAATGCATGGAGAGGTTAGATTGATAATGAGTGTCTCAAAGAATGGTGTGGAAATTCTTCAATAAAACCCTTCAAAGCCCTCCCACTTACCATTGTTTGGGGAATCTAGTTAGCCATAAACTATGGATTGTTTGAGGATAAGTTCCCTCCTCAACAATGTGCATCTAAATGCATATCCATTCATAAATGTTTTAAGTAGATAAAACATTGGAAACCTCTAAGGGTATTGCTACCTAAGTTGATTGACAAAACTAGGGTATGGACCTATTTTGATAGAGCAAGGAAAACCACCAGTTGGAGGTGCAAGGGAGGTCATGTATCTACCAAACTCTAATTTTTATAGTTCAAAGAAACATTTAGTGGAAGCACAAACAATAAGGCCAAGCTCATGGCACTTAATTCAATACTCAACTTGGCTACTTAGAAAGGTGTACAAAATCTTCATGTGATGAGGACTCAATGATTATGATAAATTGGTTAATGGGGTTTTTGGTATGGAAAAGTTAAATTTGGGGCCAATTTACAAGGAAGTAGTAAATATCATAAATAGATTTAATGAGGTTTATTTATGTCAAGTTTACATAGTTATCAACTTTCTAAATTACTTATTCTTTCAGAACATCTATGTTAATTTTAAGGGCCTTAGGCCTGATAGGTATTGGAAGATAAAATAATGTGATTTAAAATAATGAAAACAAGATATTATCAATAATGCAAACAATAATATTATCAATAAAATGATCATTGCATTTATTTCATTGCTAAGTCTATTCCAATGTTCAAGTGATTTATTTTCCATTCTTGATGTTTATTTATGTTTGGTATATCATTTAATATTGTTGTAATTTCCTTACTTTTATTTTTTATTTTTTATGAGTATTTTGGATTGAAGTACCCAACTAATATTCTTAGATTTGTAAAGGACTGTATCATTTTCCTAAGGCTATAAATTCAGGGTACCATTCCCACCTTACCTTGTTTAGCCTTGCGAGGTTCGAAGTGTTGTGATCGAAACATTACAATTTCGTCATCAACACGTGGTTATGAGGAAATGAGTATATCTTTTTATATCAATGTCAAACTTTTTTGAAAGTTGAAAGAGGCATCTACAAATGTAATTTAGATTATATCAATAATAAAATTATTTATTTTATTATTATTATAATCATTATTGTTATTGTGGGAAAAAACGTCTGAGACATTTTAACTTCAATGTTACACACATATCTTGGTTGGGTATTTAGGTTTCTCTCATTCTATAAATAATTTTGTAGAGTAGAAATAGAAAAGTAGAAAATAAATTACCAATGATGGGTGATGAGGAAATCTAGACTAGAAGATAAATATATAGGCATTAATTTAATTTGTTTTTTGTTTACATTTTAATTTATGGTATTTTGTGTTGGTAGAAATTGTCTACCACACATGACTTATTTACTCTCGTGTGGTAGGTTGAGACTTTCCAAGTCCCCCCCCCCAACCCATATATATACCATGGTCTCCTATATAGATGGAAGGCGATGAAGTATCTGTTGATTTTTTTGTAGCTTCAAGCAGGTATTCCCACATGGCCCTAGGTGTTGGGCATGTGAAAGGGTGTCTGATGGGCACCACATCACACTTTAGATTTGGTGAAAACCCCTTGGATTTGAGTGGGGACTTCATGGGTTTGGTAATGGGATTTAATGGGCTTGTGTTGGGGCTTCACACCCATAGGAAAGTTTAATTTGATGTTGACTTGTGGATGGGGCTTCTATGGTGACCCTTAATGATTGTATATAAAGGAGAGATGTCATTGTGACATTACATATCATTTAGAGATAGTGGAGACATGATGGTGATAGAATAAGTGAGTGCACTTGTGCTAGAGGATTTGTGATCTTAGCAAAGGAAAAGTCTGCAAGGTGGAAAATCTATCCCAAGAGAGAGAGGCAAAGGTCGCATGTGTTGAGTGAATTTTTCATACAATACATGGTTTGTAGAAGGACAAATCGTGTATATAATATGGAATTCTTGAAGGACAAACCACCTATAGAATTATACATGATTTCTTGATTAGGAACAAATAAGCATTATGTTACTTAAGTTTTAGTAAAGGTGAATGGTATCGTTTTTTAGAACAGATAGAGATCCATACATGTTGACATGTGACATCTGACATCTTTTAGTATAAGTGGTCTAGCTTGTTAAGTGGGCATAGGAGATTTGCAATATTGTTGAGGTTTGGTATTTTGATTTGTATTGCTATTGAAGAATGAGGTTGTCCTCATATTTGATGACATTGTATTGCCAGAGGATGTGGTTTTATCTTGATCTTGGTGACAATTTGAGGACTAGTTGTGTCCTCAGATTTAAAGGATTGGATAAAGTTATAGAATAAAATTGTTGAGTCTCTGTGTATTGATGATTCATCTCACATTATTGTTGTTTCAGCTGCATATGTTTTTCAATCAATAATTTAGGTGTAAAGTTGTTCAATGATACTTAGATCCTTTAGGAAGCAATTTTTTTAGATATGAAATTAGTCACATATAGTTGCACGTAGCTAGACATGGTATCCGAGCTTGGAGGAATATGAAGGGGATCATCTTGATACACATTTGGATACAACACTAGAGGAGAGTTGTTCTTGTTCTTGTTTCGACTAGGTCATAGGTGACAACTCTAAGGGAGATTAGGATTTGTCTTTGAGAGAGAGATACAATGATGGTTGAAAGTAGCAACATGTTAGATGGTATTTGGTTTGAGGCATGGAGCAGACCATCTAGACAAGGAGTTGTGGGACATTACAGCTAGGTGGTGTGGCAGGTTGGGACTTTTGGTGGATTGGAGGAGATCGGGGAACGAATAGTATGTTGTGTGGTAGATTGTTAACCCTGTGGATGGACTTCTAATGACTTGTCATGGTGAGTTGTGATGGATGCTATTTCAGTGTTTTGGCACAAACAAGAAAGCTTCATATTTTTGGAAATTTGATGAGATAGAGTCTTCATCGGTCCGTAGAGTTGTACATTGTCGAGGTGTGACAATGTATGAATTATTTGAGCCAGGAGGATGAGGACACTTTTAGGAGATGGGTTCGTTGGTCTAGAGAGTGGACTGAACTTATCATCCAAGCTACTGACTTGGGACTATTCGGAGAGAGGGACATGTTGGGTTAGGTGTGTGTATGCACATATAGTTTTGTGACTTGGATGATGGACTCGGGTAGAATTTCATTGGATGGTCATGAATTTGGTAAGCATGATGCTTTCCTTGGAGTATTGTATGGTTCTTATATAGTGGGATCCATCGACACATGATAGGGGCACATGATTAATTTGTAATCTTCACAGTGTTTGACTCAGTTATGTATGAGGATCTTGGTATGAGGACCAAACAAGTAGTGTAGGGATCTGGTACAATGTCATTCTGAATGGAGTTAGGGGATGTGTTAAGAGTGACAAATGTGCTATAGATTGTTAGGAGTGTGTTCTCGGCTTGAGTTGAGAATTTAGGACTGTGCAATGTTTTTCTTGGATGGACAAGTGTTATTAGATGTTGAGTTGCTATTCCGAGGTTTTGGGAACCTTTTCTGCAGGGGATCACATGTGCATGAGAGATGTTGCCAGAGTTTGAGAGGATATGGGCTGATTGTATCCAGGGAAGACTTCGGTTGGTGTCCAGGGAGGATTCAGATGGTTTGAGTGTCATAAATATGGTAATTTTTCTTCATAGTGTCCACATTGGAAGGGAAATGGAAGAAGACAACATGCATCAACAATAGATTTTTATGAGGTTGTAGATAGGTTTTAGAGGGAGATATTGTTGGTCTCCACCCTTTCAGGTACAATCTCCAACATAGGGACCTAGTTGGAGGATAATGGAGAATATTTCCATATGTCAGGTGCTATAGAGTTGTTTGACACTTTCACAAAGACTGTATAAGACTTGTGTGGATATTGGCATGAGAGTCAAATATGCAGTACAAGGATCTGTTATAGTATCATTCTGATTCGATTTTGGAAAGGTGTTGAGGGTGTCAAATATGTTATGGGTGCCATAACTCATGAGGAGTGTTCTCTTAGTCTCAAATATTTATAGAAAGGGGTTCCACATATTATTTTGAGTTAAGTGAGGTGTTTTTATGCCCATAGGATCTATCTTCATATCAACAGTGGTTCTTAGGTTAGAGAGGGAGAGTATATGTGAAGTGTGACCAACAGGAGCTGAGAGACATATGAGGAGGAGAAGTTAGTTCCATCAGTGGTGAGGAAGGTCACCCCACCAACAATACAGGTACAAAGGTGATGTAGGGCATCCTACTTCCAAATTATTGTACAATTTTCTAGACTAGGAGGTCTTGTGTTTTCAAAGGAGTTGGTTCCCAAAGTCTTGATTTGTTTGTAATTTCCTATGTTTTGATTAGTAAGGAGTAAGATACATAGGATAAAGAGTTGGTGATGATTTAAATTGTATTTTTTCTCGAATGTATGAGAACATGGGTGTGTGATTTGGTTTGTTGAGAGATTTTAGAGTTAGTGGATCTCTTGAATATTTGTAGAATCCTAAGATCGGGTTTGTGGATTGAGTTAGAGAGATCTTAGTGATCTTTTGGAGAAATTTGTGGATCTGAGAATATCTTTAGGATATTGTTGAGTTATTAAGTGGATCTGAACAATTTCAGTTCGAGAACCCTTTATGCATAATGTATAAAGTAAGTCATGCGGTTAGTTAGAAAGGGCAGAGTGAGAGCCCAGGTTGGGTAGAATTGAGCCAAAGAGCCAGAAATTTGGCTAAAAGTGTGGTTCCCCTTCATTTGTTAATCAGGCCAAAAGGTAGAAAACATGCCACCAAAGAGTAATTAGAACATAGAGGATGAATTATTGAATGTTTCAAGTCGAAGAGGGCATTTTAGAGCCTTATGTAACTTATGTACAGTTCATTGAGATAATATAATAGCAGAAAGCTATGTTTCGAGCTTAACCTGAAGAAGTCTCTTTTCATGATGAGTTAAACCACTATTATTAGGGTTATGATGTGCATTAGTGTGTGAAACTCTATGGAAACTGGTCTTGCAGGTCTCAAGTTATGAGGGATTGATATTTTGTTTGCATATTTATATATGTTTTCGTGTGTTGTGTTGCAGTGGAAAAGACTATGTGGAAAACATTTTATTTTGAACAAGTTATGGACCATTATAGTGATCATTGACCACTGTAAGGGTCAATGATGTAAAGGATTTATTTAGAGGTGAATGTAGGATGGGTCACTAATTTCTCCATTAAATTTATTATTGAAATAATTTTATTTGTATTCACTTTGAATTATAATACACTCATCACTTCACTTTATTTACCTTTTAAATCTGACACTTTGACCTATCGAGACTTCTAGATGACATGTGACTTTATTATTTACCTTTTAAAATCTCTTAAACCACTTTGACTACTTTGACCTTTTGGGGCTTCTAGATGACATATGAGGGTCCTCCAACTTCGTAAGGCCGTAACTCTCAAACCATGAGGAGTTATGTGATGTTCTACATACCACCAGAAATGGCATGACATGTACTATCCATATAGAATAGTATTCTCTGAAAATAGATCATAACTCATACCATTACCCATCAAACAAACTTGGGTCCATTACCCAAACTTGGGGTCTCCAACTTCTCATGGCCATAACTCTCTAACCGTGAGGAATTATGTGTCATTCCACATACCACCGGAAATGACATGACAAGAACTATCCATCTAGGATATTTTCCCTGACAAATTCACTTTCCTTCATCTCATTATTCCACAATTAAGCATTGGTTCTCTTACTCCACAAAGCGTCTTCCCGTGAGGGCTTTCACCATAAGGGGACCACTTTGGAGTTCATCCATATTTACTTATTATCAACCATGACAAAACAATAAGAAGTTGGATCAAAATGAGAGTTTGTAATAGTTGTTGATTGGGTGGATCAAACCCTGACAGAGTCAAAGGATAAAGGATTGACAAAGTTTGAATGGTAACCATTGATCATAGTGGAAGAGTGGATATATGGTGAATATCCATATCGAGGCGAGAAGAAGTAGAAAGGAGGTTAACATGGTGGAGCGTGACTGAAATTCTAAATAAAATCCGCTTTTGGTTTATTTTGAAATCTGATCACCCAATCAGACGGTTGGTAACATTTCAGAGGTTGTAAAGGAGTTTGGTGGGCCATAGCTTTGAGCGGACCCATAATGGTTATGAGGTATAGTTTTGAGTTGTTTGGAATCAGACTATGTATATTTTCAGAATGGTTTTAAACCTTATAACTTAATATTATGTGTTGAATACCTTGTGTGTAATCTGGCTATAGTATTTTTCTTCAAGGTGAAGGCTAAGGCTAAGTGCAAAATTAGAAAAGTGGAATCGTGGTATAGCTGCATAGAAAACAAAACCAGTGAACCTGTGAACTAGAAAACCAAATCCTTCAAATGTTATAATAACTGTTATAGGGAAATATTTAAAATATGGAGTTACATAAGGGTTTGAAGTCTCCTTTCAGAGGCTTATAGCGTATCCTTTACTTATTTAAGGCTTCCTAGTGTGGAGTCATGGACCTGGTGGGTCATCAAAAGGGAGCAGGGAGCTCCACTAGTGGCGAGGTAGGTGGCCCCACTAGTAGTGTTGGCTCAAAAGGAGCCAAAGTTTAGAGGGATTCAACCTTAGGATTCAGTGGGGAGGATCATCCTCCCAGGACTGTGGAAAGGACAAGGGGCAAGGAGAAGGTAGTTCTGGAGGTTGTGTAGACTTAGAGGGAGTATGGCTTCAAAGGGAGTCAGGAGGCTCAGATGGAGAGTCAGTTGACCAATGGGAGCCAACCTTTAGGTCCAAATGGGAGAGAGGCATATGTTGGATTACTGAGAAGGGGGTGAATCAGTTTTAATGTAATTATAATCCTTTTTCTTCAAATTTTATATCAATGTAGAATTAGTATCCAATAATGAGCAATAATAAATAAACAATCACACACATACACAATACACCAGTGTTTTATGTGGAAACCCAAATTGGGAGAAAACCACATAATGTTTTTTCTTATATGTCTTGAAGAATTACATTCATTGGAAGCACCAACTTCCTTTTTTTTCCAGC
>SNQJ01S0226367.1:0-14616 GCA_010110895.2 Picea sitchensis | reverse complement strand
AAATATAATTCCAATCTCACAGGTAGGGTAAAAACCTGTTCATATAGATCCTAGGCAAAACCCATGTAACCCAAATATTTGGGTATTCAACCAAAGAAACACAAAGCTGTTGGCAGAGCTTCATTCTCAATGAAAGAAAGAACGAATTCAAACAGACAATCCACATAGAAGGACATATCAAGCAAACCTTGATTGCCACAGATGAGATAATAGGAAATTTTCAAATGAAATAAATACCTTGAACGCAATCTCTATCAATCTGGGATCTTTTAAATATTCTGGTAACCGATTAAAATCCCAAATACGATCTCTGAAAGGAAACCAATTCGATTCAAAAGAATTATACCAAGTCGGTCGAGAGCACAAGAATCCCAAAGGTCGACTTAAAAAAACTCTCGAACAAAGCATCTCTCTATGCCTTAATAAGCCTAAGACCACAAGGCTCTAGAATACTATGTCATCATCCAAATTTAAAAAACCAAAAATGTTTAATTATTTGTGGCTGAAATAGTTAAAACTAATAAAAAATTTATAGCGAAAATTTAGACAAAATCACTCAGTAAAACCAAGGGAATTTTTTGAATATGAGTCTACTGCAAAATAGATTGAAAAGGACAACAACCATCATTATACAAATTCATCATCATCTTCATTAACACAACATCCATCATCATCTTCATTACTTAATGAAATTAACATAAACAAATGCATAATACATGGTATACATGCCAGAAGTATATGCGTGAATGAAACCCATGGCAGATAAATTCATAGAAGCAATTTTTGTCATTGAGGTGGAGGTCGATATGGCTTAGTGGCTACGATGACCCACATCCAAAGATCTTCTAACTGGAGGCCTTATAGGCCACGGATGAAATCCACAGCCATCTAGTGGAATATGGGTTCTCCTCTCAAAGAGAGGAGCCGATCCATCTGGAGTTCTCTATCAGGTTTCCTTAAGATTCAGTAGGTGTATGCTCAGATGGAGCCTAGTGTGAACTTATAAGGTCTTATTTGCTTAGATGTAGTTGGGGATTGATTATTTAGAGTGGCTATTACGTCCGAACCTCCGTGACATATGTTGACTTTAATTCACCTTTAGGTAGCTGCCCCATCTTGGAAGCTGATGCACACATCGGTGTCCGTTAAATGGAGTGTGAGAAGCAATGATATTAATGCATGGATTGCCATTCCTTAAGCTTACAAAATTACTGATAGCCAACTACGGACAACCTCTTCCACTTCTCAAATGGAGAAATTACACAGTAATCGTTCCAAATATACGACCTCCTCGACTTCTCTAATGGAGAAATTGCATAGTAACCGTTCCACATAGATGACCTCCTTGACTTCTCAAATGGTGACATTGAATCTCGGTAACCAAAGTTACAGGGTGACATTGAAGCCAGATAACCAAAGTTATAAGGTTTGAATCAAGTGGTATGTCCTTTATCCTCATATAGGCCACAACCAGTGAGCCCTAAATACATTACTGGTCACAACTCTTACATAAGTTCTTGGGCCAGATGTTTGTTAAGCGAAGTGAGTGGCCCATCCTTTATTCCTCTTTTTAGCCCAATTTCACAGTTTGATAGCTAACACCTCTTACATGCCCAACTAAAGTGACTAGCCCTGCAAAAAATCT
Source organism: Picea sitchensis (assembly GCA_010110895.2). NCBI lineage: Eukaryota > Viridiplantae > Streptophyta > Pinopsida > Pinales > Pinaceae > Picea > Picea sitchensis. The sequence continues at coordinate 12,971 of SNQJ01S0226367.1, read as the reverse complement.
CAATTCAGAGCACTCACAACTTCACTCCAGCCCTCTAATCCATTAACCTCCCAAATCACAAATTTCCCAGGTTACAATAAGGTGTCTACAATTCCATCACAACAGGGGCCTAGACCTCTTCTTAGGGGCACAATTGGTGTTGTAATGCACTACCAAATCATCACCAAATCGCCAGGTATTGGGTTTTATGCAGTTCTTGGTCATAACTGAGTAATCTTATCAGAAGGCTTGGATTATGTAAGGCAGGGGGTTCGGGGTTATCCCCGAGACTCCGTCAAATGTTATCCCTTTATGTAGAACATTCACAGTTCTGTAACGCATTCACAGTCTATAATTTTTCACCTTTGCATAACATTAACACACTTACGATGAGGTGCCTGCAATTCAATCACGAAAGGGGCCTAGATCTCAATTTAGGAGTACAATTGGTGTTGTGTAACACACTAATTGTGTAACCTGATCATCATCAAATCCTTGATTCTGAAGGCTTTATTTCCGGTCCACTCAATAGGAGACAAATGTTTCATAGCGTTAAGTGATGTCGAGATATAGTTTGATGCCTCTGTTTTTGTTGAGATCGAGGGTTGAGGGTCGAGGTCAAGGGCCAAAGTTTCTTATTTCTCGCAGCCTGATCAGGGAAAATTAAATGCCGAACAAATGAATGTTGCAGAGCAAATGCAAGGCTAAAGCCAGTGGGAAGAAAATTGGATGCCACCGCCTATTCAACAATTTAGAGTCTGCATGTGAGGGGAGACGCGTGGATAGTTTAGAGTTTTGGAGTTGGTGAGTGGGGTGATGCTTGGAGGAAGGAGAATATTTGTTAGAGTTAAGGCCAGGAGGATGGAAATTTTCTGGTACCATCAACAGACGTTGAAGGGAGGATTTCCATTCATAAGCTTGAAAAATTGCACAGTAACCTTGCAGATTACCTGCTCCACTTCTCAAATGGAGAAATTACACAGTAATGTTCCAAATTCATGACCTCCTCGACTTCTCAAATGGAGAAATTGCATAGTAATAGTTCCACATAGACGACCTCCTCGGCTTCTCAAATGGTGACATTGAAGCCCGGTAACCAAAGTTACATGGTGACATTGAAGCCAGATAACCAAAGTTATAAGGTTTGAAGCGAGTGGTCCATCCTTTATCCTCGTATAGCCCACAACCAGTGAGCCCTAAATACATTGTTGGTCACAACTCCCACGCAAGGTCTGGGCGGTTTGTTGAGCGAAGTAGATAGGCCCATCCTTTATTCTCTTTTTAGCCCAATTTCACAGTTTGATAGCTAACACCTCTTACACGCCTAACTACCATAGCCAATCCTCAATCTTTCAAAGAAAGTGACTAGCCCTACAAAAATCTCAATTCAGATCACTCACAACTTCACTTCCATCCCTTTAATCCATTAACCTCCCAAATCACTGATTTCCCAGGTTACAATTAGGTGTCTACAATTCCATCACAACAGGGGCCTAGATCTCTTTTTAGGGGCACAATTGGTGTTGTGTAATGCACTACCTGATCATCGTCAAATCATCGATGTTAAGGTTTTATGCAGTTCTTGGTCATAACTGAGTAATCTTATCAGAAGGCTTGGATTATGTAAGGCAGGGGGTTCGGGGTTATCCCCGAGACTCCGTCAAATGTTATCCCTTTATGTAGAACATTCACAGTTCTGTAACGCATTCACAGTCTAGAATTTTTTGCCTTTGCATAACATTAACACACTTACAATGAGGTGCCTGCAATTCAATCACAAAAGGGGCCTACATCTCAATTTAGGAGCACAATTGGTGTTGTCTAAAGTATTACTTTTGTAACCTGATCATCACCGAATCCTCTATTCTGAAGGCTTTCTTTCCAGCCCACCCAGTAGCAGACAAATGTTCCGTAGCGTTAACTGAGGTCGAGATATAGTTTGTTGCCTCTGATTTTGTTGAGATAGAGGGTCGAGGTCAAGGGCCAGGGTTTCTTATTTCTCACAGCCTAATCAGGGAAAAGTAAACATCAAACAAATGAATGTTGTGGAGCAAATGCAGGGCTAAAGCTGGTGGGAAGAAACTTGGAAGCCACTGCCTATTCAACAATTTGGAGTCAGCATGTGAGGGGAGACGCATGGATAGTTTGGAATTTTGGAGTTGGTGAGTGGGGAGACGCATAGAGGAAGAATATTTGTTAGAGTTAAAGAATGATGACAATTTTACGATTTTCTGCATCTGACAGACGACGAGGAGGAAGGGAACCTCATAAAAATTTCGCCAGTATAATTATTTTTGCAGGGGGCTTTCACATTTCAACACGATTATTGTATTTGTGATGAAATGAGAAAAATGATGTGTTGTTGACAAGGTTAGGTGGGCCTAGGAAACCAATTTACAGGTTACAAAATTTCCACAGGTTATATTTTTTAGTTAACTTTGTAACCAATGTTAGATGGCCTTAAGTGTAGTGTTAGGTAAGTATAAATACAAAAAAGTTTATGTAGTAGAAATATTTGGTACATTTCCGTCCTTATGCTCTAGATACATCATACCCAAAAAGAATAAATCCTGCATGATTAATTAACGTTGTTATGGAAATTCTCTATATAGGTGTGTTACTTCCAACTTTGCTGACTGATAAGCTTATGGAATCTTTAATTTCAAATTTTATGGAATGTTTGAATTCCTTGCTATGCTATCCATAGGGTATACTTTTAGGAGATTGCTTGTAATCTTTAACTTCTGAAATTATGTGGAATGTTGGAGAGTATATTTAATTCCTTGCTATCCATATACATTGCATTCTTTGCATTTTATGTTGCATTAAAGTTTTAAAATAACACTTATATTAAATTAGAATGAAGCGAGGAAGCATATAGACAATTCAAAATACCTCACCATTGATAAATATTTTAGTGGATGAAAACAAATTAGTATATGTGAATGACGTTTTAGCGGCCACGTGGGCCAAGTATTTTTTGCTGCTTTAAGCTTTATTTTCATTTAACAGCAGGACATGGAATTATAAAAGGAATTTTTGAAAACGGAGAAATGAAAATGAAATGAAATCCAAATACGATCGAAAGGGAGGGTGAAATGAAATTTGGGAGCAATTATGCATGCGGGTACAGATCACACGACATGTGATCCGCACACGGAATTCCAATAAGTGGCAGACAAAAAATGAAATGGGAGGGGAAAACAAGGAATAAAATGAAGCATACGAAATGGGGCCGAAGGACAGGGACCTAGACTGCTTAAAGCAGTGAAGAATCTAGAATTTTATGAGGGTGGGTGATCACGGGTTTTCAACCAGGTGGAATGGAGGGAATTCATGATTTGGGTCAAATCAAACCCTCATTGTTTTTTAGATTGTGAGATGGAAGGAAAAGATATTTGAAGGAGAGACTAGGTTTTCATAATTGGAAACTGTGCATGGGAGCATGAACAATGAAGTAGGAGGAGGAAGAGTAGACATGGTGGAGGCATTCACATTTCAGTGTCATCTTATTGTCGTTATTTTGGTAGAGGTACCCTTATGGAACAATGATTTGAGACATGAAGCAGTTCCATTCAATCAGAGGGAACCTTTGCAATGTGGGAAGATCTGGATGTAGGATTTCCTAAAAGAATTAAAGGTGAAGGTGATTAGCCTAGAGATGGCAATGTGGGAAGATGTGAGAAATATTGAAAGATGTGATTAGCCTAGACTCTGGAGCTGACAATGTGGGATGATTTGGAGCTGAGGATTTTTTTGTGGAAATTGAAACATCTCGTAGATAGATAAAGGCTAACACACTATGTCCTTTGTACTCTATAAGATTCCTCATAGAACCATGTAAATCTCTAAACATGAGTGGTACCGTCCATTATTTCTATGGATCCTAATTAAAAAATGACCCAAGTGCTTGAACTATATATAAATTAACGTAATTACCTGACCTCTATATAAATTAACGTATGTGTTGCACCATATATATGGGGTTTTGGAAATTGGAACTATAAGATTTCAATGTCATCTAAACACATCATTTCTCGTATCCCTTAGGACTTTTAGAAGATTTGGAAGAGAATGAGAAGTGAAAGAAAGGGACAAAGGCTCTTTTTGCCAAACAAAATGCAAGCCAAAATGTCAAAACAACCTTGCCACCTATTTTCATTGAGACGATGTAGGAATGTGACGGGGATAATTTTGCAATTGATTAAATACCCATGTAAGATGTGATATAATAGATATCATTGATGGAGTTCATCATGACCAAGGCCTCCACTCTATTAGATTGAAAATGTTAACTAAATTAAAGGGCCTAGGTTGGGCTCTAAGACTTGCTCAAACTTGGAAACTTCAGATTGTCTCATACTTAAAACCCCACACTGCAAGCCCCTCAATTAGGTGCATGTTTGGCTCCTATGTCAGTAAATCAAACTCTGACTGTGAGCCAAATTTTTAAAAACAATATAATGTACAAGAAAAACTAATGAAATCAACACATTAGAATTGGGTGTTCATGATAATTATGGGTTATGCAATCATTCGAATCCATCTACAAATCCAAATACAATTCCGATGTCACAGGTAGGGTAAGAACCTATTCATATAGATCCTAGGGAAAACCCATGTAACCCAAATATTTGGGTGCTCAATGAAAGAAACTTTTAAAATTGTTAGAGCTTCATTTCTCATTGAGAAAGAATGAGCAATTCAAACAAAAATCCACATAGAGAAAGAACCTTATATCAAGCAAAGATTGATTGTGTGGATGAGATAATAGAATTTTAAGCAGAAATAATGCTTGGGGCATACCATCTCTATCAATGGATCTTTTAAAAATTTTGGTAGCGATTATTAAAATCCCCGAATGGAGACTCCGAGAAGGAAACCAGTTAAAAGAGCACAAGAATCCCAAAGGCCGACTTAAAACAACTCTAGAACAAATCATCTCTCTATCCCTTAATAAGCCTAAGATTGCAAGGCTCTAGAACACTATGTTGTCATCCAACTTTAAAAAACAAAAATGTTAGTGTGCATGGCTGAAACAATCAAAACTAATCCAAAATTTATAGCAAAATTTTAGACAAAATCACTTTCAATTAATATTTTTTTAGATATGACTCTCTTGCAAAATTTGGATGGAAAAGGACAGCAACCATCAATATACAAATATCCATCATAATCTTCATTAACACAACATTCATCATCATCTTCATTTACTTAGTAGAATTAAAATAAACAAATGTATAATCATACATACTTAGATATATATCGTGAATATACCCATGTTAATAAATTCATAAGCAATTTTGGTTGTTCGGAGAGGAAGAGAATCGACCATGCGGCTTAGTAAAGCTTGGTGACCCACATTACGATCTCTTTGGGCTGAAGCCTTATACCAGGTTAATCCACAGCCATCGATCTGATCATTCAGTTCTCTATCCCAAAGGGAAAATGGGGAGGTGATATTTCTATTTCTCTATCCACGGTTTCCTCGAATTCAGGCTTCTGGTATATTAGAATGGAGCCCGGTGGGAACATAAATCTTTATTTGCAGACGTCGTCGAGATTCATTATTGAGAAAGATTTCTTCGTCGATTTCTTCAATGATATATGTTGGCTTCCCAATTACTGCGGCCCCTATGGTAGCTGCAGCGATACTGGAGAGCGATGCACCTGTCCGGTGTCGTTAAATGGAGTGGAAAGAAGCAATGATAATGCATGGATTTCCATTCATAAGCCTGCAAAATTTCACAGTAACCTTGGAAATCACCTCCTCCACTTCTGAAATGGAGAAATTGCACAGTAATCGTTCCAAATATACGACCTCCTCGACTTCTCAAATGGAGAAATTACGCGAAACAACCGTTCCATAGAGCTGACCTCCTCGACTTCTACTCAAATGACATTGAAGCCCAATAGCCAAAGTTATAGGGTTTGAAGCAAGTGGCCCGTCCTTTATCTTTGTATAGCCCACAACCAGTGAGCATTAAATACATTGTTGGTCACAACTCTTACATAAGGTCCTAGGCCAAATGTTTGTTGAGTGAAGCGAGTGGATCGTCCTTTATTCCTCTTTTTAGCCCAACTTCACAGTTCGATAGCTAACACCTCTTACATGCCTAACTACCATAGCCAATCCTCAATCTTTCAAAGAAAGTGCCTAGCCCTGCAAAAATATCAGTTCAGAGCACTCACAACTTCACTTCCATCCCTCTAATCCATTAACTTCCCAAATCACCAATTTTCTAGGTTACAATTAGGTGCCTATAATTCCATCACAACAGGGGCCTAGATCTCCTCTTAGGGGCACGATTGGTGTTGTGTAATTCACTACCTGATCATCTTCAAATCATCGATCTTAAGGTTTTATGTAGCTCTTGGTCATAACTGAGTAATCTTCTTAGAAGGCTTGGCTTATGTAAGGCAAGGATTTTAGGGTTCTCCCCGAGACTCGATCAAATGTTATCCATTTATGTAACACATTCACAGTTTTGTAACGCATTCACAGTCTTGAGTTTTTCGCCTTTGCATAACATTAATGAATTTACGATGAGGTGCTTGCAATTCAATCACAAAAGGGGCCTAGATCTTAATTTAGGAGCACAATTGTTGTTGTGTAACGTATTACTTTTGTAACTTGATCATCACCGAATCCTAGATTTTGAAGTCTTTCTTTCCAGCCCACCCAGTAGGAGACAAATGTTTCGTAGTGTTAACTAAGGTCGAGATATAGTTTGTTACCTCTGCTTTTGTTGAGATAGAGGGTCAAGGTCAAGGGCCAGGGTTTCTTATTTCTCACAGCCTGATCAGGGAAAAGTAAACACCGAACAAATGAATGTTGTGGAGCAAATGCAGGGCTAAAGCCAGTGGGAAGAAAATTGGATGCCACCGCCTATTCAACAATTTAGAGTCTGCATGTGAGGGGAGACGCGTGGATAGTTTAGAGTTTTGGAGTTGGTGAGTGGGGTGACGCGTGGAGGAAGAAGATTTGTTAAGAGTTAAAGGACGGATGGAAATTTCTAATTTTCCATCGACGGGGCGATGAAGGAGGAGAGGAACCGCCTGTAAAAGCCTTACCGTGAGTGAAAGCACTGGGGCTTCACATTCCAACACAAATTAGTAAAGATGATATCTTAGACAATTTGTAAAGATGGTATCTTCTTAAAAGATGCCTTAGGTATAAATACCTTACAAGAATGTAGAATTCATAAAAATGTAATTATACATTTTATTTAATACAATCAATTATGGTATTTTAGATGAAATGGCCTCCCTTTTAAGATTTTAAGGTTTAAAGTTGTCATGGTGCTTAAATATTGAACTAAATTAAAGTTTTATTATTTTAAGACTTTTTGATAATGTAAGCGATTGAAGTCAATATAAACAAAATAAATTTATTTCAAAGGAATTAATATTTAAGTTTCAAGAATTTATTGTAATTAACTATTATAAGCCCTTTATGGTAATTTTTTTAAATTTCTATATATTATCATATAATAAATAAATATTATAGGATAAATTTTGTTAATTTATAATTTTAGATTATTAAATTATATCTTTTAATAACAAAGAAATTTAATATATTTAAATTATACAATATTAACATTTTATTTTTAAAAAAAAAAAAACTTATTGTGTGTGTACATGTGAAATATAAATTATGTACTGGTTGGAAATAAATAAAACGACATAAGAAAACAAGAAACAAAAAGAGAGTAGCAGTTAATGATTGGCTTTTTGCGTGTGATGCAAGTTAATCTCCGAAGGAACAACTGGCGAGGGATTTTTAGAGTATTTATAAGTTCTTTTGATGCTTGATTGAGCTGTGCCTATGGATCTTGAAGTTAATGCTCTTGATACTTTTGTGCGATTGAGCATGTACTGCTTGGATGTGTTCGAGTATATTATGTGAGATCTGATTCTTTTCTTTTTGATTTTCAAGTTGCATTCCATCTGCATTTTTTATTTTGATTTAAAGTTTCATTCTCTAATATCTTTATGTGTATGTCTTGTATATTAGGTTTATAAATTTCTTAGGTTTATATATCTTGGTACATTTTGCACCTTGATTTTGAAAATTATCTCAAAATGGTAGGGAATTTCAGAGGTATTTATAGAATTTCTTTCTTGTGATGATGATTGAGCTTGGCCTCTTTTGCCAGATGTAGAAGTTGTTCCTTCTTGGATCTTGTGCCAGAGATGGAGTTTTTTTCATTTGTTTCTTTTTGAAGTTGCATTCTCTAATTTTATCATAGCATGTCTTGTATTTTATTTCACAATAATAATAGAGATTTCTCGAGTTTATACTTCCCGCACATATACAATTCTTTTTAATAACTAGAAATTTTGTAGAATATTGAAATGTATGTTTACTCATGGAACCATTAATTTATTTATGGAAGTTAAACTTAGAAGATTAGTTTATCAATTTCTTCTTTTTAAATCATTAACTCGTCGTAGCTACGGAACCACATGCTTAATTCCTGAAGCGGCAAATTCCGATTTATTGCCGATTTTTCTACCTTTTGATTTGTATTCACCCTTTTCTTGCTCTGCAAAACCTTTAAATTGATTAAGTAAATTTCACATTTTTCTTTAACTTTTCTATTTCCTGTTATTATTTGTTTAAACCTTTTATTTTGGTTTACTACACAGAAGTTTGCCTAAGTTATTGATTTCCTTTTTACTTAGAAATGGTATGTGTTTATGAGTTTCTTTTTCACGCTAATTCTTATTATGCGTGTCTGTGCATTTGTTGTTGTAGAATGTCTATTTTGCATTATCTTCTAATTATGCCCCTTTGTTTGAAGGTACGTATCAATGGAATTAGTTTTACATTTTTTTTAATCAAATATCTGTAGGGTTTGGATTCACCTCAGAACTTAGGGGATTAGAGTTATACTGGAATCTTGGTTGGCAAATTAACTAAAAGTGTTTTTAAAAAAAATACATTATAGCTCATTTGAAAACCATGTGTAAGCATTTGCATGGTGAACCTCTTCAAAATGAAAGAAAAATTATTATTTTTCTAGTGAGGTTTTCAAATCATACCTATCCTAGCAATGCCAAACTAATTGAGGAGGTTTTAAATCCTTATCTATCATGAAATGCAAGCCTAGTCTGTGAACTTAATTGCCTCTAAAATGCCTTTCATACAGCCATTTTACCAACACTTAATCGAGGGAATAACTTTGGCGTTCCCTCTTCACCATTTTCCATGCTTGCTTCTTTTGTTCAATCACATCAAGTTTCTTTGATTTTTATTTAATTGTTTTAGTTAGGTTAGTAATTATCTTACGTTTATACTCTGAAAAACATCCATTTCTTCACCTCTTGAATATAAATATATAAGGACATACGGTAGTGTTTTCTCTAGGCCTTTAGAATTGTATATTTTGGACTACTGATAAGTGTTTTCTCTAGGTACTTTAAGAATTATAGAAGCTCAGGAAAAGGTTTTTCCCATCCATAAATGGAACATACAAAATCCATTTTTTTTTTTTTTTTGTTTTTATGGTGTTTTTCTTGGTACCCCTTAGGAACCATTTTTGTTAACAAGGACTACAAGTATCTAGACATTGAATATATTATGAAGCCAAAATAAATTATTCTTCACCAAAAAAAACCTTCTTCTTTCCTTTTTAGGGATCATTTCGAATCTGTTGCTTTCCTTGCTCATTTCAACCCCTTACTCACGGAGAGATGAAATCTTCGCTTCCAGCCAATGTGGCAGGGGAGACCCTGGTTGTATTTTTTTCCTTATAAGGACTACAAATTATCCTAGACATTAGATATGGTAGCAAACCAAAATAAATTATGCTTAAACAATTAGAAATTGAAGAACAATATTTGAGTTGTAGACCTAGATATTGAAAATGTATTATGAATCTAACTTAATTATCTTAAACAATTAGAAAATATGATGAAAGAACAGAGTTTCAGTTGTAAATATGTTTCACATTTATTAGTGGGTGGTGTTTAAATGTTGGTCCAGATGATGGCAAGATGTAGCAACCACTGTTTGTCCTCATAAAATAGTATAAATAACATTGTCTATTCATGCTCTTGTTTGTATGAATAACATTGTCTTTTATGCTCTTGTTTTCCATTTTGTGAATCTAAATTTCAACAAGAATAATACAAGGCTTGCCTTATCAATTTTTTTGTTGCTAGATAATGTGGCTTTTGTTAAATTATGGATGATGCTCATTTGTTTCTTTTTTAGTTGGATTATTTGAATTTGCAGTTTCTATTTTTTTTATTAGGTTTAATCTGGTGCTATATTAGTTCTTAGGATTATATGTATCCTATATGTTTTATTTCCACAATAATAATTTCTTACAGATATATATATATTTATGTATTTTATTTCCACATTTTTTTTTTTTTTTTTTTTTTTTTTTTTTTTTTTTTTTTTTATTTCCACAATAATAATAAACATGTATTTCTCTTGATTTTATGCTTCCCTTTTATATATTTAAATATTTTAAAAGAGTCGGAAATTTAAATGTATGATTACTCAATGAACTGAACTATTCATTTGTTTATGGAAATTAAACTTAGAAGATTAATTTGTCAATTCCAAGTTCTTTTTAAAATGTAATACTCATCAATAGCCCACCACCACAATAATAAAAAGGTTTCTACTGATTTTATGCTTCTTTTATAATTTTAAGAGTTAGAAATTTAAATATATGTTTAGTCCATGAATGGAACCGTTCATTTGTTTATGGAAATTAAACTTAGAAGATTAATTTGTCAATTTCAACTTCTTTTAAAATGTAATGTTCATCAATAAATAACCCATAATCTTCAATGCTCATTCGTAAGATCCCTCCATTCCCTCATTTGTTTATGGAAATTAAACTTCTTGATTAATTTGTCAATTTCAACTTCCTTTAAAATGTAATGCTCATCAATACTAGCCCACCACGTAGTATAGCAAATTTAGTTCCTTTTATAATTTTAAGAGTTAGAAATTTAAATGTTTAGTCCATGAATGGAACCGTTCATTTGTTTATGGAAATTAAACTTGGAAGATTAATTTGTCCGTATGTAGCCCTGAAACAAATTTAGGAGTGTGGGCTCTCAATATTATTTCACCATTTTACCTATTTCTGCATGAATTGTCTTCACCCTTGCTATCCCAATCAAGTCATGATGATTATAATGCTATTGGGTTGAACTTTCATTTTACTTATTTTTAGATGTGGGTGCAGGTTTTCTTCTCAAATTCTACTCCCTGTTTTGGATACCTAACCACTCCATTTCATTTTTACTTATTTTGGAGTGATCATGGTGCATTTTTCTTCTTATTCTAGATGCTTACTTCTTATCTAGAACTGCATTTTTGAATATATTAGATTGTTTCTTTTAGTCATGTTATGCTCCATTTTTTAAATACAGTGCTCATCAGCCAGCCACCACATAGTGCAAAATTTAGGAAATTGTGTGTTGCTCAAATGTAATTTTCTTATTCCATTTCCCTATTGTCTTCCACTCTTTTCTTTAGCTGTTTTATTTTTACTTATTTTTTAGTGATGTGGTGCATTTTCTTCCTAATTCTACTCCCTGTTATCTATCTGAATTCCCTGTTTTTGAATGCCTATTTGGTGTTTTCTTTTAGTCATATTCGATGCTCAGGTGTGTAGTTGATGTTGGAATAACATTAATGCAAATTGTTTCCAAATATTATCTTGTTTTCTTTTACAACTTATTTTGTTCTCAATTCTACTCCCTGTTATTCGTCAGCATTCCATGTTTTTGAATGCCCATTCTCTGTTTTCTTGCTTATATTAATTTGTATATATTGGGCCAACATGCATTATTACCATTGATTATAGGTTTTCTGCAATTTTGTTTCTATTGGCCTTAATTTCTAGGACGTGGATAGAATTAGTGAGAAAATATTGGAATGGTTACTGAAGCTATTGTTGATTTGCTAATTGCAATTAATTGGCATGCTTAAGTATGTAAATTCCCGATTTGTATCTCTCTGCATATTTTCTTTTATTATGATAATTAATGTTTGTATGTGTTTTTGTAATCCTCATCCTTGAATGTGTTTTATTTTAGTTAATACATTGTTGCTTGAACTTGCTGGGTCATTCTCTGCTCCACCTGCCCATAATGTTGTATGCGTTTCTATAATCCTCATCGTTGAATGTGTTTTCTTCTAGTTATAAATTGTTGTTGATTGTCTATTATACTTTCTTCTAGATATAAGTTATTGGGCTGTTTCATTCCATGTTTTTGAATGCCCATTCTCTGTTTTCTTGCTTATATTTAATTTGTATTGTATATGTATGAATAACAATAATACAAATTGTTACCATTGATTATGGGTTTCCTTCTTGCAATTTTTTTTCTATTTAACCCTTAATTTCCAGGACACGTGGATAAAAATTCAGCAGAAAATTGGAATGGTTACCCTCCAAGCTGTTGTTGATTTGCTAATTTAAATTTATTGGCGTGCTTAAGTATGTAAATTCAATTGTATCTGATGTATTTTCTTTTATTATGATAATTAATGTTGTATGTGTTTTTGTAATTCTCATCCTTGAATGTGTTTTATTTTAGTTAGACATTGTTGCTTGAACTTGCTGGGTCATTCTCTGCTCCACCTGCCCATAATGTTGTATGTGTTTCTGTAATCCTCGTCATTGAATGTGTTTTCTTCTAGTTGTACATTGTTGTTGATTTTCTATTCTGTACTTTCTTCTAGATATAAGTTGTTGAATGTTTATTTGTTCTTTCTTCTAAATATGTCAATGTTTCTTTTACAACTTATTTTGTTCTCAATTCTACTCCCTGTTATTCGTCAGCATTCCATGTTTTTGAATGCCCATTCTATGTTTTATTGCTTATATTTAATTTGTATTGTATATGTATGAATAACAATAATACAAATTGTTACCATTGATTATGGGTTTCCTTCTTGCAATTTTGTTTCTATTTAACCCTTAATTTCCAGGACACGTGGATAGAAATTCAAC
>SNQJ01S0226366.1:0-11343 GCA_010110895.2 Picea sitchensis | reverse complement strand
AAGAACAAAACCGAACAAGTGGGAAGACTACCTACACTTGGTAGAATTTGCATATAACAATGGGTACCAAACTTCGGCTAAGTTGAGCCCTTTCGAAATACTGTACGACAGAAAGTGTATAAATCCAATTAGCTGGGATATGCCGGCTGACAGACTCATGGTTGGACGAGAGATGCTAAAATAAATGGAGAACATGGTAAAGAGGGTACCACAGAACTTGAAAGAAGAACAGGACAGACATAAGAGTTATGCGGATCAAAAAAGAAGACACTTGGAATTTCAAGTGGGAGACCAGGTTTATTTAAAGGTCAAGGCCTAAAAAAGATCACTGAATTTGGGGAACTATGCCAAGATGGCACCCATGTTTTGTGGGTCCTTCGAGATACTAGCTCGAATTAGACCCATAGCATATCAACTTGCATTTCCAGCTAATCTAAGAATTCATAATGTATTTCATGTTTCTTTGTTGAAAAAGTATATTCATGACCCTACTCATATGATTGATTGCAACTTGGTGTAGGTGGAACCCGAGGGTGAGTTCCAGTTGGAACCCCTTCGCATTCTGGACCAGAGAGAAATAACACTTCGGAACATAGTCGTCGCTCAGGTAAAGGTGCAATGGAAGCACTTTAGTCCTCAGGAGGCCACTTGGGAATTGGAGGGAGATTTGCATAAATCTCATCCAATCCTATTCCAGGAAAGGAAGGAACACGAAGGATAGTGTTTTACTGAAGGGGGAAAGGATGTGACATGCCCCAAATTTTTTTTTTTTTTTTTGTTGCTAGAAATTTATATCCGTTTTTGGCAGATTCAAATCTAGAAATTTTTTGCCATTTATGGCAATTCCAAATTTCAAATTAAATAATTGTATTTAATTATTGTGACTATTGGGTAGAGATATGTTTGGATTCATCTAACTATTTGACTATCACACTTGTATCACAATAGAATAATTATATTAACTGCAGGGGGAGAAATGGAACAACCATGTTAAAAAAAACAGTGGACCATGACTCCAGGAGTGGGGAACAAGTTGGAACTATCTCTGGGATGAAGATTAGAAGTGGAAAATCAGAGATTTGGCCATTGGCAGCCCTTGAAAGTCAGGGATTAAGAAAGATGTGAAAATACCCAAAGGAAGGAAAAGATGTGGGCAAAGAAAATAAATATATAGCATATGCGAGGAAGCAGGACATTGCCAAGTATGCTGGGAAAGGATTCCTGAGCTCTCTTGTTGTTATGAACACTACAGATTGAGTGTGAAGCAAGAGGAACTTGCTGAAATAGAATCGCCTTGTTATTATGAGCATTGTTGAGTAAGTTTGATGCAAGAGGATAACTATTGGAATTGAAGGACATAGCTAAGGAGGAGTTTCCAAGTTCGCCCTCATGGATTCATGGTCAGGCTAGGGGGTGAATCGGGCAAGTGATTTTGGCTACCTTGTTATACGGTTGGGAGGAACATGGTTGTTCAATTTGTCTTCCCGCGGATTGGATTCAAATATGTTGATCTACCCCGCTCTATTATGGATGGCTATGTTTTTATTTCGATGTCATATTAAATCTTAAATGGAATTATGTCAACTCTTTGTCTGAATGATTTTTATGATGCATTGTATTGATTAAATTGGAACTATAATGTTTTCCATTTTTGTTTGTTGTGGGGAATATACGTGAAGGAAATTTGTAATTTTATTTCTATAAGTAAGTACGAAAAAGAGGAGATTAATGACAATGAGGCAGATCCTCTCTGTAGATACATCCCCAGGAAACCAAACTCATATCCCTCAGAACATCTTTTATAATGACCAATCTATGATGGAATGGTATTTTTAATCATGTATTTACATAGATGCACAGATCTAGTACTGTTGACGTTTAATGCATTGATTAAAAGAGGATTTCACTGAATATTATAAGAATTTACCTTATACATAAAATTTTATCCTTTGTACCCTTTTGTGCATGGGAAATTCCTAAGACCTTAGCCTTCTGGAATTCTTTGAGGAAAACTCAGTCCAACTTTCTTTTCTCCTTTGGGAGTTTCGTGTATATTGATGCATGGATTCTGAACTCGTAAAGTTCTGAATCCCGAAACCCCGAAGCTTCCCCTTTACACTTTTCGAAAGTTGGTTACATAAGAGGTTTAGGGCATTTGAACTCATGAAGTTCCAAACCCCGAAGCCTCGAAATGTGAGACCCACCTTCTCGTTTTCACATCTTTTCGGAAATTTTTTTATGCTATATGTTTGGCGTTTGAAAACCTGAAACTTTCACTTTTCAGAATTTGGGAGTTGTAGTGTGTTGTTGTTTGGTGGTTACAAACCCTGAATCCTGAAATCCAAAAGTGTTGGTCCCACATCCTTTCACTTTTCAGAATTCAGTAGTTGTAGTGTGTTGTCATTTAGTAGTTTCAAACCCCGAAACCCTGAATCCCGAAATCCTGAAGTGTTGTCCTACAACCTTTCACCTTTTCGGAATTTGGGAGTGGTTGTGTGTGGTGCTTGGGCTTTTGAAAACCCTGAACCTCGAAATACTGAAATATTAGTTCCTTCTTTTCACAATACAGGAATTGTTGTATGTTGAGTGTGAAAACCATGAAACCCCGAACCCCCCCAAAATCCCAAAGTGCGGGACCCACCTTCCCTTTTTTCGCATTTCGGAGGTTTGTATATGTTGTTGTTTGGACACTTGCACTCGCAAAATCCCAAACTCTGAATTCTCAAAATACTAATCACCTTTTGCAAATTCGGGATTTGTTCTGTGTTGATGATTGACTTGTATATTCGAAAAATCCTGAACTCCGAATTCCTGAAATACTGATCACTTTTCGCAAATTTGGGAGTTGTTGTGTGTTCATGATTGACTTTTGTATTCGCGAAATCCCGAACTCCAAATTCTCGAAATACTGATCTCATTTCACAAAGTCGGGAGTTTTTGTGTGTTGATGATTGACTTGTGTATTCACGAAATCCCAAACCCCGAAACCCCAAAGTGCTCGACATCTTTTTGAAATTTTGGGAAATATTGTATATTCATGTCCGACTCTTGTACTCGCAAAACCCTGAATCCTGAAACCCCGAAATGTTGGCCAAAATCATTCCGTATTTCGGATTTTGGAAAACAAGAGGGTCCTTTGTTTTGTTCAGCACTTATGATCCCTGAAAACCAACTGTTCTCTATTTCTTCACAAAGCTGTAGGAACATGGTAGGAATGTTTGTTATAGGTAGAAACAGACAGAAAAGTAATTTATAAATTTCAAAATCTTAGATAAACATTGAAGTGAAGAGTAAACACTTTTATATCGTGAGTTAGGAGACTTTAATTTGAATGGTGAGGACAACCGATGACAATAAAGATTCTAACAAACTTTTAGACTCAAGCCCTATAACAGAAAGCCTACTTGCTTGAAGTATCAGGTCTTCATGGATAAATGTACAAAAAAAAATATTTTTTTTTATGGTGATTTTGGAGTACATTACATATGGTATCAGAGAAAAAGTTACAACACTCGGCCTGAACAGGGCCACATTTATTGCTTAGTATATATTCTGATTTATGAAAAAAACTAATAAATCTTGTGGATTACAAACATAAAGATTTTCTGTTTTGTACTGAAGAATGGTAGCCCAAGAAGGTGCAGAAATCAAGGTGGAAGAGAGTTCGCAAGAAGGACCTCCTGGAGATCTAAGACAGAACATTGATGGAAGCTCACCCACGGAGGTGTTGGAAACAATGAGAAACCTTATATTTGAACTACAGGTTTTCAAGGCCGACAATGAAAAATTGAAGAAGGAACAACAAGAACAACAAGAGATAAATGAAGTCCTGCTGCATATTATAGTCACCAAGAAAAGCCCAAAATATGATAACCGTGAGGAAGAGGTCAGCAAAAGGGCCTCCAAGAATTCTGGTGTGAAAACAGTTCCCAAAGGGCTCCAAGAATTTCGCTGTGTGGAAACAGAAGAAGATGTACTCGTCTGAAGGGACACCTTCAGCTGAAGACAAAACCATACCAGACAAAAAAAGAAAACAAACAAACCACCTTGAAGAAGAATTTAAAAAGATTAAACCAACTAATTTTGATGGAGAGTCCAGGATAGGAGAAGAAGCTAAGCCATGGTTGTTGGACGTCAAAAAATACTTTTAAATCTACAACTATTCCAACAACATAAAGGTCAGAATGACCATCTACAATCTGAAGGGGAAGGCCAGCATTTGGTGGCAGGACCTGAAATTGGGCAAGGGCCTAAAGTAGAAACAATTGGAATGGTCCGACTTCAAGAAGTATTTTAAGAAACAATACCTTTCTGAAAGCTATTATGAAAGGAAGAGGAAAGAATTTTAGGAATTATGACTTGGACAAATGATGATGGATGACCTTAGAAATAAATTTATGGAACTACTAAGGTTCGTACGATACATCTGGGAGGATAAGGTAAAAATCCAGCGATTCTTAAGATGTTTACCATAGTCCTACAGGGACATAATTGAGTTTGACAACCCCAAATTCTTGAGTGAGGCATTCAGGAAGGCACATATGTGCTATGACCAATATAGATAGCGGGTAGAGTTTCCCAAGACTTGGAAGGATAAGAAACAAGATGGAATGCACCAATGGTAGAAGGGATACCAACCAGCTCCTTATCAAAATGAATCAAAAAGTTTCCCAAGGAAGGATTTTCACTCCAATCATCCAAATACGCAAGGTAGCAGTAAACCAATAAACCTTGGAGTGAAGAAGTTTGAGGACAACTCCCATGAGCCATTAATATGTTGGGAGTCTGGAGAGTATCATCTAAGGAGGAACTATCCATGTCTAATTGCAACAAAAAATACTATTTTCCACAATTTGCAGGAAGCCTCGAAAGTGGGAGATATGGGTAGAAGTTTGCATTGGATAAATGCAGCCATAGATGGTCGACAAGCTAACAACGAGTACTCGGTGGTAGAGATTGAATGTAAATTCCATGACACTCGAATTTATGTTTTAATTGACCCTGGAGCTACGTTAAGTTATATTACTCCCGATCTAGTAGATTCAAATAAACTTATGAAACAAAAGTATGCAAAATCTTGGCTTGTACAACTAGCAACAGGGACTAAAAGAAAAGTTCCTGATCTTTAGTTCAGCCTAGATGGTCAAAATATAAGGAACAATATGAACATCCTACCACCAGGATCTTATGATATGATTATCGGGATGGATTGGTTGGAACAACACAAAGCAATACTAGACTGTTATACAAAGATACTTAGCTATAAACATAATTTTGGCACTGTCAGAACAACCCAAGGTATACCAAAACCTGTGTCAGTCAAACAAGTTTCATCGATGCAATTAAAATTTTTTATTAGAAAGGGATGTCAAGTTTACACCATCCAAGTAATGAACCTTTTAGAAAAAGAAGATAATCCCAAGTTAGAAGACTTTGTTGTCCTACGTGAGTTCAGAGACATGTTTATTGATGAGATACCAGAATTGCCTCCTAGGAGAGAAATAGATTTCTCCATCGACTTACTACCCGGATCAGCCCCTATCTCAAAAGTACCCTACCGAATGAGTCTACCTGAACTAACAAAATTAAAAATACAATTACAGGAATTGTTGGATAAAGAGTATATCAAACCAAGTGTCTCGTCATGGGGAGCACCAATCCTCTATGTGAAAAATAAAGACGGTACTCTAAGACAATGTATCAATTATAGACAACTAAACAAACTAACCATTAAGAACAAATACCCCTCACCTAGGATAAATAATCTATTCGATCAAGTTGGTGGGGCCAAGATCTTCTCAAAATTGGATTTACGATCCGGTTATCATCCAGTTAGGATAAAAGACCAGGAAATAAACAAAACAACTTTTTGAACGAGATAGGGACACTACAAGTTTGTAGTCATACCTTTCAGACTCACTAATGCACCAACCACATTTATGTTGTTAATGAACAACATTTTTAGCTATTACTTAGACAAGTTCGTAGTAGTATTTATAGACAATATTTTGGTCTATTCTAAAATGGAAGAGGAACATGATGAACACTTATGAATAGTTATGCAAACACTGAGGAAGCACAAACTATACACAAAATTCAACAAATGCGATTTTTGTCAAAAATAAATACAATATTTAGGACATGTCATTTCCTCGGAAGGTATTGTCGTAGACCCAGAAAAGATAAAATCCATTATGGAGTGGCCAATACCTAAGGATGTGGTAGATATCCGGTCATTCATGGGAATCATCAGATATTATCGCAGATTTATAGAAGGGTTCTCCAAGATAGCCTACCCTATCACGTCACTACAAAAGAAAGGGACCAAGTTTAACTGGTCGCAAAAGTGTCGAGACAGTTTTAACAAGCTAAAAGTATTATTGACATCGACGCCCATCTTGAAGGTAGCAGACCTAGATAAAGACTTCACAGTATGTGTTGATGCAAGTAAAGAGGGACTAGGTAGTGTTCTAACTCAGGAAGGGCATGTGATTTGTTATGAGTCCCGGAAATTAAAGGAAAATGAGAGAAATTACGTCACTCATGACTTAGAATTAGCAACAGTAATACATGCCTTAAACATGTGTCAACACCATATAATGGGAAGAAAATTGTTACTACTGATGGATAATAGCGGAGTGAAATATATGTTTAACCAACTAGACCTTAATGCAAGACAAACAAGGTGGCTAGCCTTCTTGAGAAAATTCAACTTCAAGTTCAGACATATCAAGGGTAAGGAAAATAAAGTAGCAGATGCTTTAAGCCGCAGAATTCATGGGTTATTTGAGATAAACATCAGTAGGGAAGAAAGTGATTTGGAACAAAGAATAAGGACGACATGTATCAATGATGGAAATTACACTAAGATAATGGTATAATTTCAAAGTAGTATCACAAACTTAGGTAAACCAGATATAAGTATCGAAAAGAAGGGACTATTAAGATTTAAAAACAGACTTTACATACAAGATTCAAAAGAGCTAAAATTAACTATTTTAGACGAAGTGCATAAGAAACCGTATTCTGGCCATCCAGGTTACCAGAAAAGAATAAAAACACTTAGAAAAATATTTTACTAGCCTAATATGAAGGGAAAAACAACAGAGTATTTGGCTAGGTGCCAAGATTGTCACCAGGTTAAGGACGAACACCAACATGCAACCAGCCTATTACAACCATTACCAGTACCAGAATGGAAATGGGAGACCATATCACTATACTTTATAAGAGGTTTGCCTAAAACTCAAAAACATAATGATTCTATCATGGTTGTAATCGATAAACTCAGTAAGTCTGCAGACTTTATTCCTGTAAAGTCTACTTTTAAAGATATTAACGTTGCTGAAATATTCATGAAGGAAATTTTTAGACTCCATGGTATTCCTAAAATCATGATTTCAGATAGAGACGTAAAATTCACATCCTCTTTTTGGAAGGAACTATTTGCAGAGATAAATACTAATTTAAATTTCAGTACGAGTTATCATCCACAAATGGATGGACAGACTGAAAGGACAAACCAAATCGTAGAGGATATGCTCCGCATATATGTAAGAACAAAACCGACCAAGTGGGAAGACTAGCTACACTTGGTAGAATTTACATATAACAATGGGTACCAAACTTCAGCTAAGTTGAGCCCTTTAGAAATACTGTATGGCAGAAAGTGTACAACTCCAACTAGCTGGGATAACTTGGCTGACAGACTCATGGTTGGCCCAGAGATGCTCCAAGAAATGGAGAACATTGTAAAAAGGGTACAACATAATTTGAAAGAAGCACATGACAGAGAGAAGAGTTATGCGGATCAGAAAAGAAGACACCTGGAATTTCAAGTGGGAGACCATGTTTATTTAAAGGTCAAAGCCCAAAAAATCTCATTGAAGTTGGGGAACTGTGCCAAGGTGGCACCCAAGTTTTGTGGGCCCTTTGAGATACTAGCTCGAATTGGACCCCTAGTATGTCAACTTGCACTTCCATCTAATCTAAGAATTCATAATGTATTTCGTGTTTCTTTGTTGAAAAAGTATATTCATGACCCTACTCATGTGATTGATTGGAACTTGGTGCAGGTGGAATCCCTGCGTATTCTGGACCGGAGAGAAATAACACTTCGGAACAGAGTTGTCGCTCAGGTAAAGGTGCAATGGAAACACTTTAGTCGAGAGAAGGCCACTTGGGAATTGGAGAAAGATTTGCAGAAATCTCATCCAATATTATTCCAGGAAAGGAAAGAACACCGAGGATAGTGTTTTACTAAGGGAGGAAAGGATGTGACATCCCCCAAAAATAAACATTTTTTTTGTTGTTGTTGGAAATTTATTTCTATTTTTGGCAAATTCGAATCTCGAAATTTTTTTCCATTTATGGAAATTCGAAATTTCAAATTTAATAATTGTATTTAATATTCTGACTATTGGGTAGAGATATATTTGGAATCAACCAACTATTTGACTATGACACTTGTATCACAACAAAATAATTATATTAACTGCAGGAGGACAAATGAAACAACCATGTTAAAAAAATCAGCTGACCATGACTCCAGCAGTGGGGAACAATTGGAACTTCCTTTGGGGTGATGATTACAAGTGGAAAATCAGAGATTTGGCGACTGGCAGCCCCTGAATGTTAGGGATTAAGAAAGCTGCGAAAATCCCCAAAGGAGGGAAAAGACCTGGGCAAAGAAAAGAAATATATAGCATATCCAAGGAGGCAGAATGCTCCCAAGTATGCTGGGAAAGGATTCCTGAGCTCTCTTGCTATTATGAACACTACGGATTGAGTGTGAGGCAAGAGGAACTTGCTGAAATAGAATCGCCCTGTTGTTATGAGCACTGTTGAGTAAGTGTCAGGAAAGAGGATAACTGTTGGAATTGAAGGACATAACTAAGGAGGAGTTTCCAAGTTCTCCCTCACGGATTCATGGTTAGGGTAGGGGGTGAATCGAGCAAGTGGTTGGGAGGAATATGGTTGTTCCCTTTGTCTTCCCGCGGATTGGATTCATATATGTTAATCTACCCCTCTCTATTATGTATGGCTATGTTTTTGTTTCAATGTCATATTAAATCCGAACTGGAATGATGTCCACTCTCTGTTTGAATGATTTTTCTGATGCATTGTATTGATTAAATTGGACCTATAACGTTTTCCATTTTTGTTTGTTGTGGGGAATATACGTGAAGGGAATCTGTAATTGTATTTCTACAAGTAAGTACAGAAAGGAGGAGATTAATGACAATGAGGAAGATCCTCTCTATAGATACATCCCTAGGAAACCAAGCTAAGATCCCTCATAACATTTTTTATAATGACCAATCTCTAATGGAATGGTATTCTTAATCATGTATTTATAGAGATGCACAGATCCAGTACTGTTGACGTTTAATGCATTGATTAAAAGAGGCTCTAAGTGAATATTATAACAATTTACCTTATACATAAAATTTAATCCTTTGTACCCTTCTGTGCGTGGGAAATTCCTAAGACATTAGGCGTCCACAATTCTGTGAGGAAAACTAATTCCAACTTTCTTTTAGCCTTTCGTAGGTTCGTGTATATTGATGTATGGATTATGAACTCGCAAAGTTTTGAATCCCAAAACACCGAATCTTCCCCTTTTCACATTTCGGAAGTTGGTTACGTAAGAGGTTTGGGGCATTTGAACTCACGAAGTTTTGAACCCTGAAACCCTGAAATGCGGGACCCAACTTCTCATTTTCACATCTTTTCGGAAGTTGTTTTATGCTGGATGTTTGGCGTTTGAAACCCCGAAGCTTTCACTTTTCATAATTTGGGAGTTGTAGTGTGTGGTTGTTTGGTGGTTACAAACCCCGAAACCTCGAATCCTGAAATCCCAAAGTGTTGGTCCCACATCCTTTCACTTTTTGGAATTCAGGAGTTGTAGTGTGTTTTTGTTTGGTAGTTGCAAACCCCAAAACCCTGAATCCAGAAATCCCGAACTGTTGTCCTACATCCTTTCACCTTTTTGGAATTCGGGAGTGGTTGTGTGTTGTTTTTGGGATTTTGAAAATCCCAAAACCCCAAACCCCGAAATCCCGAAATATTGGTTCCTTCTTTTTGCAATACGGGAATTATTGTATGTTGAGTATGAAAACCGTGAAACCCCGAACTCCCCCCGAAATCTCGAATTTCGGGACCCACCTTCCCTTTTTTCACATTTCATAGGTTTGTATATGTTGTTGTTTGGACACTTGCACTTGCGAAATCCTGAACTTCAAATTCCCAAAATATTGATCACCTTTCACAAATTCAGGAGGTTTTGTGTGTTGATTATTTACTTTTGTATTTGCGAAATCCCGAACTCCGAATTCCCGAGATACAAATCACCTTTCACAAATTTAGGAGTTGTTGTGTGTTGATGATTGACTTGTGTATTCACCGAATTCCTGAAATACTGATCACCTTTCGCAAATTCGGGAGTTGTTGTGTGTTGATGATTGACTTGTGTATTCACGAAATCCTGAACGCCAGGAAATATTGTGTATTGATGCCCGGATCTTGTACTCACAAAACCCCGAATCCTGAAACCCCAAAATGCTGGCCACAATCATTCCATGTTTTGGATTTCGGCAAACAATAGGGTCGTTTGTTTTGTTCGACACTTATGATCCCTGAAATTGTCCTCTGTTTCTTCACAAAGTTGTAGGAACATGGTAGGAATTTTTTTTATAGGTACAAACAGACAGAAAAGTAATTTCAGGATCTTAGATAAACATTGAAGTGAAGAGTAAACACTTTTACATCGTCGGTTAGGAGACTTTAAGTTGAATGGTGAGGACTACCGATGACAATAAAGATTCTAAGAAACTTTTAGACTCAAGCCCTATAATAGAAAGCCTACTTGATTGAAGTCTCAGAACATCATGGATACATGTACAAAAAAAATATTTTTTTAATGGTGATTTTGAGGTACATTACAAAAAGGATGGCCAAACACAGGTTGTCAACACAGTTTTGGTGCATGATCTCCGAACTCACTTTTGGCATAGCAAATAATGGGACAATTACTTACACATTCTCGAGCATAGCTACAACAAGGAAACACATTCTTCTACAAGCTTTTCACCTTTTGAAGTCTACTTGGGCTTCCAACCAGCATCTCCAACTGAGCTCCAACTCAATTGGGCTCCTCAAGGTACCTTCCATCAACAACAGGAACAACTATCACCTCAATGATTTCTCCAACAAATTGCACAACGCCACAGTGTAGTCACATCATCACTTAAAGCAGCCCAAGATCATGCCAAACAACACCATGACAAACAAAGAAACTTCATGGCCTTTCAACCAGGGGATCAAGTCTCATTACACTTGGAT
>SNQJ01S0226365.1:0-13998 GCA_010110895.2 Picea sitchensis | reverse complement strand
GCATAAAAAAAAATAAAAAAAAATAAAAAAAAAAAATGTGTGCTTTATGAACGCATGCTCGTTCCTAAAGAAGACACGTTATTCTATTTATTTATTTTTTAGGAATGTGTGTGGATTATTGAACATGTGTTTCTTAGGAACATGCACACATTCCTGGGAATGTGCCTATGTGGCTTGCTCAATAGAGGTTCAGGGAGGTTTAGGGTTTCTCGAACCTATCACATCAAGTATGCTTGTACTTTCCGAAAAACAAAACGCATTGTTGCCACTTGTTCAACCATCAAATTTGAGCACACATTAATTTATTTTGAATGACAATAATTAAAAATTAATTAATTAAATTGTATATTTTTATTTTTATTTATTAACAAATTATATTAATTAAAAATATAATATCTTTAAGAAATAAAATCATCCAACAATGTTTTTTATATTTCTATTAGATATTGCAAAAATGTTATGAAACTTCAATTAACTTATTAAAATAAAATTTAATATAGTTAAATATAATATCTTTAATGGAAAAAATAATTTCTATTAATATACAAAAAGTTTTTACATTTCTATTACATCTTGTAAAAATGTTAGGAAACTTTAATTAACTTGTTAAAATAAAAA
This sequence comes from Picea sitchensis, assembly GCA_010110895.2. Taxonomy (NCBI): domain Eukaryota; kingdom Viridiplantae; phylum Streptophyta; class Pinopsida; order Pinales; family Pinaceae; genus Picea; species Picea sitchensis. Next base: position 13,380 of record SNQJ01S0226365.1, on the reverse strand, counting down.
TTGATACAATTTTTTTATTGGGTAATATATGAGTTAGTTTGCAACAAAAAGTTAGTATTATAGTTCCTTAGTTAGGTATATGGCCATATGAAAAAAAATTAAAATTCCTTAACTATTTTATAGTATAATAGAAATTGCAAATCTTTTTAATTTTTCAAATACAAATTATAATTTTTTTATAAAATGTCTATGAATATTTAAATTGGTAAGAATTTTATATAATTTTATGAAAATTTTAACAACTTTTAAGATAATTTTTTTTTTTTTTATAAAATTACAAAAAATTGATTAAGAAATAAAAATTTTAGCACAATAGAAATTGAAAATCTTTTAATTTTTCAAATACAAATAATAATTTTCTTATAAAATGTCTATGAATATTTAATTATTATTTTTTTATAAAATGTCTATGAATATATAAATTGATAAGAATCTTATATAATTTTATAAAAAATTTAACAACTTTTAAGATAAATAATTTTTTTAATAAAATTACAAAATTTTGATTAAGAAATAAAAATTACATAATTGTGATTGAGGAATTCTCATAGAAATTTTAGATATATCCCATGCTTTCCACATTTTGAGCATCTATTAAATTTATTTATAATTAATACAAACTCTAATTTTAATATATAATTCTAAGGTTTTCAAAATAATTAAGTAATAATGTTCTTTGTAATTCTATCAATCATAAAATGTCCATTATTTAATAGTTAAAAGTTTATGTAACCACACATTATTAATAACCATCCCTATTAAATGTGTTTATAAGTAATACAAACCCCAATCTCAATATATAACCTTAAGGTTTTCAAAATAATTAAGTAATAATGGTCTTTGTAATTCTATCAACCAAAGAACCAAAGAATAAAATGTTCATTCTTTAGTAGCTCTGAATTTATGTAACCAAGCATTATTAATAACTATCCCTTAAGTCTATCAACCAAAGAATAAAATGTTCATTCTTTAGTAGCTCTGAGTTTATGTAACCATGCATTATTAATAACTATCCCTTTTCCAAATGGTTGATTCCAATGCAAGTTTTATTAATGAGATACATGAATTTAGGTTTTATTAATGAAATACAATGAAAATCCAGAAGGCTAATTTTAAAATTTAAGTTTTATTAATGTAACTTGTAAGCTAGAATAACTAAAATTGGCCTCTCTCAAATGTCTGGCCAATATTTCGATTTTAAGGATCTTTAACCGGTCATATGGAAGTGACAAGCAACACTTGTTAGAATTTTCAATGCGGAAAATACAATTCACAATGATAATTAATAATCACACAGAAAATAAAACAGAGGATTTCACGTGGTTCACCCAAACGTTGGGTTACGTCCACCAAGCATAGGCATCGGTTGTATTATTATTATTCAGATCATGGAGATTACATCAATTCACTCACACCCAATACTTTTTTGCCTCTACGGGATTACATGTATTTATATACATTTACAAGAAACTGAATAATAAATGAAATCCCTATCCATTTTCTAACTTGGTCTATTTGGTTGTAATCAACATAGACTGATAGGATCTAAATCTATTCTTGAAAATTCGTTGTCACAAAATCCCAACAATCCCCACCTTGACAACAATTAACCTGATACCTTGCTTCTTCCTTTTGTTCATCACCTTTTCTGCAAGTCAAGAGAAGACAATCACCACTGCAACTTCTCTAATAAAATCGGTTTCATGATCTCGCCTATGTGACTTGCACGAGTTTGGATTTCCTGAGGGGTCACTCCACCTCCAAGATGTCTTCCAAAACTGTGTTGTGAGACACATTTAGTAATAGATCTCCTCCTATCCAAAACGCCTATAAAATATACATTACAATTATCACATACCATCTCATTATAACCATTATAGGTGACATTTGTGCTTCTCAAATGATGAAGCACCCATTTCATTGCAGCACCTGAATATGTCACGTATCTGACAACATCATTAACATGTGAAACATCTGGTCTTAACCATTTCATCACATACAACAAACCTCCTACTGAAATTACACGAGACATAACCTTTTCTTCTTTATAGATAGGCCCTATGCTTGAAAAAAACTTATAATGGAAAGCAAGAGGGATAAAAACTGGTTTTACAATGTTCATGTTGAACTCCAACCACAACTTACCATTACCATCTTTGTGTACTTCCATGTCCATGATTTGTTTTCCTACTCCTTGATCCCTCATCTGAATTGTCCTGTCCACTTGAGTCATTTTCTTACTAATTTTATTCATGCTTCGGATTGCATCGAGCATATTATCAGCGAAAAACATCAATACTGTGAATGTACTATAAACCATATAGTCATTCCTACCCTTTGAAAAATTTTGACTCACTATGAAGGATTCAAACATCTTGTATATTTGCCTGGGTACCATTAGGCCATACAATGAATTATCTAGCATGCAAACAAATTTACTGTTATGATATTGAATCAACCCTTTTGGTTGTTCCATAAATACAATATCTCTGTCAATGACGACCTTGTGAGAAGTAGGATCTGACACACAACATCCCTTTATACCATCATCATAACTTGCAGAGATATAAAACAAACAGGAATTCAGAAACAAAGATTTTAAGTCTGGAAATGATTTACCGCTCACTAGTACCTTCAATTCTTTCTTGTTCTTATGATCTTGATGCTTCTACCATAAAAAAGAAGATACATATTTCACTCTATATGCCACTTCAGTACTCCCTTATAACTTATAAAGGTTATCAACCTTTGTTGCCTTCATCACTACTAAACTACCTTTCGACAATGTGAAAGCTCCACCTTGACCTGTGTACTTATATCCACAAGAATCCAATGCTCCCATTGAAATCAAATTTGATTTAAGATCAGGTACATATCTAACATCCATTAATTCCCTAACAATACCATTGAACATGTTAATTCTAATATTGTCAACCCCAATAGTTTTAAGGGGATACCATTTCCCATAAACACTACACCCTCATTAACAGATTAGTAAGAAATGAACCAATTTCTATGTGAGCACATGTGGTGGGAGGCACTTGAATCTAACTTCCATTCTTCTTGATCTTGTAAATGATTAGAAATGGATAAAACTTGATCAATCATACCTGAATTTGTTACAGCCAAATTTTCTTCCTTCATAGAGTTTTCCTCAGATTCCTTTCTCTTCCAGCAATCTTTCTTGAGATGTCATGTTTTTCCACAATGCCAACATTTTTCTTTACCCTTTATCTGTCTTGACTTAGATTGGAAATAAATTCTCTCATTCTTCTCTATGGTTTGACTTGTGATCAGCATCACCTCTGAAGTTGAGGTTTCTTTACTAGATTTTCTCCTAATCTCCTCAGCCAACAAAGCTCCCACAACAGAGTGATAATCTAAAACTTTTGTTGAGATAAAGATAATAGAGGTGACTAGATTATCCCAAGACTCACGCAACGAACACAATAGTGTAATATCCTTATCTTCATCTTCGAATTTCACTTTCATACTAGTCAATTGAACTATAAGGGTATTGAAAGTATTTAAATGGTCAACAACTTTTGTACCTTATTTAAATGGTCAACAACTAGGTACAAAAGTTGACTTCACTTGTGTAAGTTTCAGCGAGCTGGCAGTGATAAAAAACTGCCCTGATTAATCAATTGTTGAGGTTGCAAGGCTTAGCATTAAGCATCATAAACAATTGTGTGCGGTTGGTAAACGGCCATAATTGGTGAGCTTCAATGACAACGACCAATATCGACCCTGCTGCGTGAGGGTGGGTATGCAATCCGACGATGCATATTCATCCAGAAGCAGCATTCAATGCAGCGTAATGGAAGGTATGCAAATCTGATGGTGCATACTCACCCAAACGCAACATTCAATACTACTTAGCAGGGTACTTAATGCTTGCTTGCAATACTTAGCATTTGACTTGCTTACTTTGTCACATTGACGAAGGTCCATTTAACTGGCATGAACCTGAGGATTCCCAAGTTCTGATTAATCAATTCATGACGGTGCTTACTTCATTGAACTGGCATGAACCTAAGGATTCCCAAGTTCTGATTAATCAATTCATGGCAATGCTGACATTATGTTTAGTATTAGACTATTTAGTTTGGGATATGAACCTAAGGATTTCCAAGTTCTCATTAAACAATGTTGACTTTATATTTAGTAGTAGGTTATTTTGTTTCATCTTACTTGGAGGTTGAAATAATAATAAAATATTTTTAATAGTGTTAATGTTTATTTTCAATTCTCTTGGTGTCATAAATGTGGAGGGTGTTTGGGGATAGTCCAACACCAAGTTTAATTATGAAAGTCATGAGAATTAATTTTTATTTTAACAATTGAAAATTAGTTCTTATTTTAGTAATACTGATTTTCTTCTTTACACTAGTCAAAACAAAGAGATATTTTTTATCTTTAGGATTAGGGTTAACCACCTCTTTATAATATATTGATTTTCCTTTATCCTCTAATTATTTATGGTACCATAGGTTTTCCTTAAACTTTTCCAATCTTTTTAATATCATCCTTATTGTGCATAATAACTTATTTTTTATTTCCCAATGATTGATCCAATACTTTGCATCATTATGTCATCCTTCCTTGAGCCGTTAGTGATTTTGTCTAAACTAAAGCAATTTTGGGGAGCCTCTTATCCACCATGTTGTTTATCTTGTTCCAAAGCAATTTTGTGGAGCCTCTTATCATCCATGTTGTGTATCTTGTTCTTGTACATTAAGTACCCAATAGTAGCTATGGTCTCAATAGGGGAACAAATCACTTCTATAAGGAGGATATGATAGGGTGTATTGTCTTTAATTATGTGATTATAAGTTATAACATTCTTTTGGATATGTTGTATCTTTCTTGAGGATTCTCCAGAGATATTGCATCCCCAAACTTCACATCCATATAGGATAATAGGAGTGACAAGGGTCTCAAAGAAGAGCTTTTTGTTATCCCATAGCCAAAGGTTACTAATTTATAATTATTTTCAAGCCCATAATAATATTTTCACCCTTGATTTATTCTTTTCTCAATGTTGTAGTTTCAATTGAAGTTGTGATGAATATAAATTCCAAGATACTTGTACGAAGGAACTTCCTCCAAAATATTTTTTTCATATACAAAAGTATCTTATGTGATCTTGTTGGATTTAATGATCATAACCTTTGGTTTGTCAATTTTTACAGTAATACATGTATTAGAATAGAATTCACCAGAATAGAGATGAACGACAATTGATATACTAGCAAGAGTTGGTCCAACACAACCTGGGACTTCCAAACAATATCCTAACTTGTCAATGTAAATGCCAAAAAAATTAGGGGATAGGGGACAACCTTGCTTGACTCCTATATCACAGTTAATTTCCACTTGTATTTTGACTTACACCCAAACACTAAGAAACACTTAAAGTGATATACTAGAGAAACAAACCACTCAAAATCAAAATGTATCAAAATGTTTGTATTAAGTAAACATGTATTATCCTTTGGCAAAAAAGAGTGCATCACAATTTTTTTTTTATAGGAAGTAAACATGTATTATCCTTAAGCACAAAATAATATTTTTCTAAGATATAGAAAAAAAAATTACTGTCCCCATGCGAAGGTGAGGATATTTAAAGTAATTTAAAAAGTATTTTTTTAATTATTGATTTTGGTTAGTTGCAATATATTAATGCCAATTTTATCAAACTTAAAAAATTTTAAAATCCAAAACTTAAATCAATTTATAATATCTAAAGTTCATCACAAAAATATTTGATCTCTGATAGACTAATAGTAATTAGCATATGGTAAAACATGGAAAGGAGATGTCCAAGTAAATATGGGTGGCTTCTTTACTTGAAGAGGGCTTGTTTTTTTTCCATGGTACATGAATAATTACTAGAGACTCCATTCAAGATGCCCATGGTTTTCTTATTCATTCTTATGTACATGGTAGTTATATGTTTAATGCCAATCAAAAGAAGCTTCAAGGAGGACAATTTTCAATGACATATAGTGGGAAGGCATGTTAGAGGGGAATTGATATATAAAAGAAAATTGAGTGAGGACTATTTAGTTAATTCATAAAATCGAGGATCATTATTACTTTTTAGGAAATTTCCGCTTGTAACCGGCACAACTTAATCATAGCATGAAACAAGTCAGTTGGATGAGATTAATAGGTCAAATTGCATTAGAGGATCACACATCAACCATATGTCAATAAGGATATGATTCATGCACTATGAGGTGTGTAAATTAATTGTACATCATGTTTCATTCTTGAATAAAATCCATTATCCTTTATGAGTGATTTGAAGTAGACACAAATGTTTCTCTTCAAAATGAAAGAGAAAATCAAATTTATTCCAACATGTTTGGACGTCATGCTTTCCCATATATTTCGAACTTAAATATATTTCTTGTAAATATTCAACAATAACGAAATTGGTTTCAAAGAATGGATGCCCTCGATTCATCCTTGTATAATTTCTTTTGAAGTCCATCAAGATGCTATGATATTGTGCTAAGGTAGATTTGTAAGGATTTATTACCGATTCTTATTTGTGAATCATTTCAAATTAAAGAGAAGTATTCTTGAATGTATGAAATATAGATATGAAAAATATTTTGTTACTTGAAGGTGATGTAATTAAACTCATTTTATTCTTGATTGTCCAGTAATTCTTTAATGTTCATTTTCAATTTCAGTCTCACTCTTGGCATCTATATAGAAGTATGAAGGGAGGATAAATACCATAGACATTGGTGTTTACAATGAAGCAAATAGAATGCAATAGGTCCATGGGTGAAACATTTCCCTAATACATTGTTTAAAATATGATTTAGAAAAACACAATCTATATTTTTGAGAAATTGAGAAAAGAAGAAAATAAGATATTCACTTATTTATATCCAATTACTATGAAAATAAACAATATATCATATAAGCTATATTAAGAAAAGTAGATTTCCCTTTTTAAAATATTTTGTGTTGGCTCAACCCCATCATAATAAACATGTTATTGTGGTAGTCCATGTCACATGTTATTGTGGTAGGCCATGTCATCACTGTCATGTCACTTAACATGTAGCCTCCACATCATCATTTATAGAAAAATATCTAAATTTTCCAAAATTCAAAAATTTTCCAAATTTTCAAAAATGTCTAATTTTGAAATTTTTGTCATGTCCACCATGAAACCTTGTAATTATGCTTCCCACGGCCTACTTATTTCTGCAAACAACCAATTTCTTCCATACTTAAGATTTTGACATTTCTGGGCATGAAATCCTCTTGAATTCACTTAGAAATTGGGGATTTTTACCTAATTTATTTGTGGTCGCTCTGCAATTCATAAATTTTTCCAAATCCAGTCTTGTAACCACTCAATCATTGGTTAAAATTGGGAATTTCAACTCGCGGTCTCAATTTCCTCAAATTATAGGAAACTTTCTGAAATTTCTCATGGGAATCTTTTGTGAAATAGTTTGCAGGCTTCCTTTGTAAATTTATGCTTCAACATAGACTCTAGCCCATGTAGACTCAATGTTGAACCTATGGCTCTAATACCACATTATAACACACCCTAGACTCACTTCTATGCATATGCCACTAAAATCCGAACTCTTTTATATATGGAAATTTTCAAATTTTCTCTTTCTTTCCTCATTAATTCTCTTATACCATTAATTAATTATATAAATCATTCTTGAAGGCTCATATAATCCTTATACTTCACTCTGATACCTACTTAAATATGCCTCATATATGAAAAAAAATGCAGGCCCAAAAAAAACATGGCATACAATGCATACATTATAATAACATGCATAATTATAGCACAATGTATTGATCCAAAAAAACATAAATTAAGAATATATATAAATACACATAATACTAAACAAATAAAAACATAACATATCACTTATATTTTTATGAAATCACCAATTGGATGAATACCTTAGACGTTTGTCCCAACCATATACTTTTCTATTCTATCTCTCCCAATAGTAGGTCACCCTTGAGATAGGGATATGACTCCACCAAAGAAAATTATATCTAAACCAACTATGGTATAAAATTTAGCACAAAAATGTCTATGCAAAGGTACCAAACTCCAACAAAAATTCCAACTTATAACCTCCCATTCCCCACATCCTACACAACCCAATGAAATGTACCTCCTTCTCTGCACCACGGTCCCTTGGGATGTCCCACTTCCATTCCAGGGATCCAACACATGAGAACTAAGAATAATAAATAAAATATGGCTCCAATAAATCTAGTTGCACTCGGGACTCAAGGAACCCTCTAGGGCTCACACTTACATAAGCGTATTCCCAAAAATTCTCCTTACAGGGCTCCAACGTTCCCCAAGGAAACCCAAGGAGAATGGTACACCCAAGCCCACCTCGGATATACAAGGTAACAAGGTAATAGTAGCTACTTATCTCAAACCCCACAAGAAATGGTAATAATGATAGAATAACTGATAATGGATGAATTTTACACTAAGAATAAAATTTAAATATGCATGCTCTTTTTTTTACAAGTGGCACTCAAAGAAATACTCACCCACCACTTGGGAACTCATTCTCCCACTCAAGAACTTAGGATAAAATTATAACAAAATAAATTAGGACTCAGGAATATATTTTTATATTCCTTGGCTTAAGCCCCCCTTGACTTATCCCCTTTTCCTTAAGTCCTTCCCTCCTTTCCCTCTCCTGGAGTCCTATACCCCCATACACGTTGACTAACTTGGTCTGCAACAATGATGTATTTTATTAATATATCTGAGTGTGATTAAAATTGACATTGTGAGGCTCACCAACCTTTCAACATATAATATCTTTGGCCTAATATCACATAGGAACTCAATCCCAAAACATATATAAACAATCACTCTCGTCCAAAACATCTCAGTTCATCAAACTGTAAAAAACATATGTACATTTACAACCTCGACATCAACCTTGGGAATTGCATACTCCTCCCCATTATTTATGTAGTGTCATTAGTCAATTATATACACATGTAAAATAAAAAAATATTCAAAACGTTTTGGGTACTCTTCCGGCATGGCATCCTTGTGCTCCCATGTAGAATCTTCAAAACTGTAGCAGGTCCAATTTACCTTTACACACCATATGGATCGATTTCGGAGCACCTTGAACTTCGTGTCTAATATTCACACCATCTAGACCTGGAAGTCTCCCTCGTGCAACACCTAGATTACAATCCAATCAGTTACATGGTTAGCATCATATACATACTTCTTAAGAAACGACACATGAAACACATTATGTATGTACATGGATGAAAGAAGTGAAAGCATGTATGCAACATCACCAATCCTCTCCATGTTTTCAAATGGTCTACAATATATTTTCGCCAAATTTGGGAAGCTTCCCAATTAAAGTGAACTCTTCTTATCTTTCACTTTCAAGAACACATGCTCACTCACTCTGAATTATCTGTGTGTTATTCCCTTTTATACATAATGTTTCTACGTGTCTTGTGCATCCTTTAAATTCTACTTTATTTTCACCATTTTCTCTTCCATTTCCCGAAGCAATTCTCTCCCAAAAACTAGTTTGTCTATTGGGTTGTCCGAAGTCACTAGCATGTTGCACTTTCTTCCATACAATGTATCAAATGGGCTCGTCATAAAAAATGATTGATACCCATTATTATAATAAAACTCAACTAAGTGTAAACAATATTCCCATTTTTATGGTTTATCCATCACATACATCCTCAACATGTCCTCAATCACCAGATTGACCTTCTCTATTTTCCCATCTGACTCTAGGTCATATGTTGTGCTAAAATTTAAATTTTCCCCAAATCCTTAAAATAATTCTTTCTAGAAATTTGATGTGAGCTTGGAATCTCCGTCAGAAACTACTTCCTTGGCCACACCATGTAGTTTGGAAATTTCCCTCATGTAAATCTATTCAATTTTGGATTACTTGTGAGTTACATTAACTAAAATAAAATGTGTAGACTTAGTTAATTTATCCACCACTACCATGATGGAATTTTGTTTCCTTATAGTCATGGGAAATTTAGTAATGAAATCAATGGTAACAACTTCTGATTTCCACTCAGGAATGGGAAAATGATGTAGAAATATATATGGATGTCTATGCTCAACATTTTCCTTTTGACATTCTAGACATTTGTCTATAAAATCAGCCACTTATTTCTTCATTCCTGGACAAAAGTATCAGCCCCTTACCATTGCAATTGTTTTTTAATATCCTAGGTTCATAGCATAAGGAGCATTGTGCATTTCTCTTAGCACTATATTTTTCATCTCTTGACATTTATGCACATATATTTTTCCCTTGTACATGTGGAATCCATCCTCTTTCAACTCATAATCTTTATATTTTGGTTGTAAATTACCTTGTTGTAATAATTCCATTACTTGTAAATCATGTTGATCTAAATTTGCATCTTCAAAAATTATTTATTTTAAATTAGACTTGTACATGCTAACGGTTGTAGAATGTGTCTCATGCACCCTCACACTGAGTGCATATAAAACTTTAGTTTCCTTCCATTTGATATTATTTATATTAAAATTATATTAACTAAGGGTTTTCAACCATATTATTTGTGTGGAATTCAATGTTAGTTGTCCAAACAAATATTTTAAACCACTATTGTCAATCCTCAACTCAAATATTTTTCCCACGAGAGAATTCCTCCACATATTAAAGGAATGAACTATGACTTCCAACTCTAAATTACATACGGCATAATATCTCTCATATTCCTTCACCTTCCTTGATTCATTCATATCACATGCCCATTTTGTGTAAGGCCTCCACCAATCCCTTCCTTGCATGCATCATTGCACACAATGGAATTCACATCCAGATCAACAATCTTCAAGATTGGTGCACTTGTCAATAATTTCTTCAAGCATTGAAAACTTTCTTCACATTCATAGGTCCATTCATACTTCACACCCTTCTTTTAAAAATAAATGATTGGGTGTACAATCTTTGAAAAACCTTCAAAAAATCTTCTATAATAACCTACAAGTCCCATGAATGATCTTACCTCTGAGACATTCTTTGGTGATTTCCATACTCTAATGGATTTTATCTTCTCGGGATGAACTACTATCCCTTCCTATGAAATAATATTTCCTAAATAATGTATCTACCTATGATAAAATGATCATTTTCTAAAATTGGCATACAATTGATGCTCTCTCAATACCTATAGTACCATCCTTAAGTGTTTCTCGTGCTCTTCTTTAGAATTAGAACATATGAGAATATCATCCAAGAAAAAAATAACAAGCTTGTACAAATACTCTATGAACACTACATTCATCAAACACATTAACACAAGGTGTGCATTTGATAGCCCAAATGGCACCACCACAAACTCATAATATCCATATATTGTTCTAAATGTTGTTTTTCTGATATATTCTTCTTTAATTCTCACATGATGATAGTCTAAACTCAATTCAATCTTAGAAAATATCCTTTCACATTTCATCTCATCAAATATATCATGAATCCTTGGTAAAGGATAATTATTGATGATGATGATTAACGTCCACTAAGACCTAGATGGTCTATCGGACCTTAAGAGGGTAAGTGATTACTTGTGATTCTTTAGAATTTTGTTTCCGTGCTCGAAAATCATTAAGAGAAGATTTCCAAGATCACCACACTTTTGTTGAGTTAAGAGGTTAGGAAGGTTGGTAGTGTGATCAATATTTTGAAAATGAGATCTAATATGGGTATAGGCTGGACAATCTAAGAGGAAGTGTTTTTCATCTTCAACCTTCTTAGTGTCACAAAGGTGACACACTCTTTCATCAAATTGCGTTTTAGGAATTGACCAATGCCCAGTTTCACTATGGAGCTCATGAGAATTTGTTCTTATCTTAGCAATGCTTGTTTTAACCTTATTCAGATGTCTAAAATCAATGTACAACCTTAAGGTTCCATCCTTCTTCACCACAAAGAGAACCGAGACACCCCAAGGTGACACACTTATGCGTATATACCCTTTATTGAAAAGTTCTTCAAGGTTGATTTATAATTCCTTCAACTCTTGTGTGTTCATCTTATAAGGAGTCTTGGACATTGGGGAAAATCCAGGCATCGAATCAATACCAAAATCAATATCTCTTTTTGTGGCAACACTAGTATCTCCACAAATACATCTTCATAATATTTCAAGACTGGATGGTATTCAATACTTGGAACTTTATCCTTAGTTTTGTTTTCCATATGGGTTTCATAAATATGGAATCCTTTTCTAAAAATCTTGTTCCACTGCATGGCTGAAATTTCTTTGATTGATATTGGTCTTGGAATACCATGCAATTTCCTTAAGTTACCTTCCTCATCAAGACACACAAATGTTTTTTTGTAGAAATATATGATAACATGATTCTTTTCCAACCAATTCATACCGATCAGGTATTCCTATGAATGCAAAGGTATGATATTCAAATAATCTTTTGTGTTAGGTCTGATTCATGTCCATTGGACAATACTTAACAAATTCATTGATTCTTCTCTTAGCTTCTATGGCTAGTTGAATCAACCAATATTTTCCATGTTGTATTCTTTGCAAATGAAATATCTCAAGAGTATTAGTATCTACGTAACTATGGCTAGCTCAAGAATCAATCAAAATGGCTATGGGATGATTATCAATCCTACCTTCAACTTTAATCGTATGAGATTGGTATTATTTTTTCATGTTGTACAAGGTTGCATAAATTATTGGAATTATTCTTCCCATGTATTCAATTGTATCATCATCCTATATATTGTCAACATTCCTCATTCTTTCTCCTTTGTGAGGGAAATCTCTATACATATGGTCTCCTTCACATCCCCAAGATTTAATGGGTTGTTGTCTTGGCATTTTTCCAAATGATTCTATCATCTTAGGCTCATTTTGAGATTGGCTATCCCTAAAAACTATTTCTGAAAAATGGTAGCTTATACCCTTTATTTATTTTCTCCATATAACCTTTCTTCTTGTCATCCCAAGCCTTTTAAAAAGTTATCCTTCATTTATTCTACTCATAAATATAATTTTCATTTTTTATGGCATCTTCTAGGCTCTTTGGCTCATCAAAATGTATCTTATCACTATAGAAAGAAGGTATCCCACTCAGAAATCTTTGGATTTGAACCTTATTGTAACATCCCGCTCTGGCGCATTGACAAAACTTATTCTTTGAGGACACTTGCTCGCAAGTGATCTGGATTTTTATGATGATGAACCACTTAACCTTGATGATGATGTGTCATGATTGATGACAGGATGTTTTACTATTGCTGTATACAGGTGCTATTGACTCAGTTTCATTGAGTGTGCAGGGTT
>SNQJ01S0226364.1:0-14616 GCA_010110895.2 Picea sitchensis | reverse complement strand
CAGTAACTTATATATATTTTACTCTGCGAATTAAGTGTGTTTAATTCTGGTTAAATGCATTTGTTTTTAAATTCATGTATAATGGTAAATTGAGAGGTTTGGGTGAACCTGGGTAGTGAACTGGTACACTACAAATTGGTATCAGAGAAATTGGCACGCTACAAATTGGTATCAGCATTAGTATTAGCTAGTATTAACTAGAACAACCATGTCTTTCTAAAATTCACTAAGGAATTGAAAATATATCTTTTTTCTTTAACCTATTTTCTTCCAAAATATGGTGACAGAGTTAAGTATACCAAGACTCCAAGAGAGTGGTCATATTTTGAGAGCAGTACATATGCCATGGAGGAATGGGTTGACATGAAAAAAAAAAAAATGCGACCTATTGGAGAAGATTACATCATGGTCTATTAGTGGTCAGTTATACGCTCGAATTGAAAGCAGTGATTAGTTTCTATATGGTGTAATGGAACAACGTAAGTTTGTTGAAGAACATCTGTTTGCCAGATTCAGCCAATCTCATTCCGAGGATCGGTGAAGCCTGTAAAAAGTGATTCGTGGAGGACCATGGATGTAGTTGTACTTGGAAATAATGGAGTAAGTGTCATTTGCAAGAGTCAGTTGGAAGAGTTACTAGCGTAGTTGAAATCTACTTCACTTAATGTAGATCTTAGTTATCTGTGGTTTGTTGTAACCGACTAAGTAGAGTCATTTCCTATATAATGATGTAATCAGTCCTCATGCAATAATATAGATTGTGAGCGTAGTTTCAACTGTGTTGATTTTCCTAATTCTAAGTTGGTATCAAAGCAAGGTTGTAGAATCAGCTTTCTGAAGTGAGATCCAATCTTGAATTGATTTGAAAAATCACTAACGCCCCCCATACAGTGTTAGAGAGCGTCGACGCTCTTGCACTTATGAAATTGAAGTTTTCGGGAGTATCACGCTCCCTGTCTATCCAGAGAACGCTACTGTGCTAGCACTCCCCCTCTCACTCTTCAGGAGTGCTGAATGCTCAGACTCGCACTCCCCTACCAGCTTACGGTAGCGGTAGCGCTTCCCTTCATTCTTCCGAGGAGTGTCGACCTCTTTGTTTGTGGAAAGCGTGAGTGCATGAGAAATCACGAAGGGATATTAGAGGTCAGCAGATCGAGGGTTCTGTGAAGGGATATTAAAGGTCAACAGAATGAGGGCTCTCTCCTAACGACCAAGCTTCCATCGTAGAGAACAGTCAAGGCATTGGACAAGTTATCCTCCCTCTCATTGTCATTTTCTTGGAAGCTAATATCACTCGATAATTTTCTGCAACAATTCTATATTAAAGTCGATGTATGTGTGCAATATTTGGTGTGGTGAGCGTGGATGTATGTGAACAAGATTTGGTGCATGAGCAAATCGTGAAGGTGAGGTCATTGGTGCAAATCGTGAAGGTTTTCATGAAGCGTGAATTTTTTTATTAAAGTGGATTCTTTGTAAAGTTTAAACTTTACCTTTGTGAGTGAGGTAGAAAGTTTATTTAAAAGTGGATGTATGTGTATTAAAAAGGATTTCTTTTAAGAAATTTAAATTCCTTTTTATACATATGAGTGTGAGTTTTTTACATGTGAGATTTTATATGAGAGTTTTTTTTATAAATGAGCAAGAGTTTTTTTATGCATGGAATGGTGTTAAGGGTTTTTTTTAAAGTTTCTCATACTCATATTTCCTTTAAGCTAAGAGTCTAGGTAGAGACAGATTGGTGGTATCCGAAGGCACAACGACGGAAAGTTGCATATTCTTGGTGACTCACTTGCAGAGAATATCTTTCACTGATGGCAAATCCGCTGGCAGAGACCTACCTCAACGAAGCCAACAAGTTAGATGGATCGAATTTCATTAACTTGAAATTCAAGATGCAGACCCTGATGGAAGGGTACGGTGTCTGGACCATTGCGAAGGGAACTTAAACAAAACTTGTTGTGACTACCGATGTGACAGCAGCACAGATCCAAGACTAGTATAAGCGCAAAAACAAGGCAAAGGTATTGTTGCGCATGTCTGTTAAAGATAGCATAATTACACAAATTAGAGAAGCTAACACTTCTACTGAAACCTGGAAAACACTTAAAGCATTGTATGAAACTAGCAATACAAATCGCATTTTATTATTGAAAACTAAATTGCTAGGCATTAAGATGGATGGAAATGAATCTGTTAGTTCATTTTTGGGTCGTATTAAAGAGGTGAAAGACAAGCTAGGAAATATAGGGGAAACTATTTCCAACACTGATCTGGTCACTATTACCTTAAATGGTATGATAGAATATTATCAAATGTTCATAACAAGTCTCGCAACAAGCGAGAAACCTCCTGCGTTTGAAGAAATGACAGGTATTTTGCTGCAAGAGGAAGAGAGGCGCGGGAGTTTGAAGCCTCACAATACAGATTTGGCACTGTGGTCAAATAAGAGATCCTCAAGAGGAAGATCAGGAGAAAGAGGCAAAGGAGGTTGTTCATCACAGAGAAGATAATCCCCAAGGCCGAATCAAGGTATGCCCTCTAACAGGAATGAGTCAAAGAGTTGTTTTTGTTGTGGTCTACCTGAACATATTGTTAAAGACTGTCATAAGAAGAAGAGTGACGAGGCTAGGAATAAACCTAGAACAAATTCAGGTCATTATGCAGAAAAATCCTCAAATCATGATCTCAGATTGTTTATTGCTAGTGATTATATTGATGAACCCCCAAATTTTAATTCACATGATCTTGGGTTGTTTGTGTCTATCGTTGCTTTATCTGTTGAAACAAAGGATTTTGATGCCTGGTTTGTGGATTCTAGATAATCAGTACATATGACATGTAATAAGATGTGGTACTCTAATTTTACAGAAACATAGAATGGAGCCAACATATATCTTGGTCATGATCGCGCTCATTAGATCAAGGGATATGGAGACATTCCTGTGATATTGCTCAATGGTACTATTCGTCACATTCACAATATTTTTTATGTGCCAGGGATAAATAAAAAATTGATCTTTGTATCCACCATTACAGATCAGAACTTGAAGGTTGAATTCTTCAAGAAGTATTGCATAGTGAAGGATCTGCTAGACCAATTCAAAACTATTGCAACGGGAGTCAGAGTACAAGGCCTATACAAACTTGATGTTACCAACAAAGCACATCACACACTGACTTCTACAACTATGCCAATAGAGAATCTTTGGCATCAAAGGTATGGCCACATCAATCATCCTGATTTATTGTTATTACAAAAAACGAATATGGTTGAAGGACTTCCCATGTTAAAGAATGAGAATGTTGATTGTGATGGATGTGCATTAGGAAAGATGCACAGAGATGAATTCCCCTCTAACCCTGATAAAAAAAAGTGAGATGTGTTAGATCCTGTGCATACTAATGTTTGTGGGCTTATGTAGACTAGGTCTTTAGGAGGTGCATTTTACTTTCTATTATTTATTGAAAATTGCACGAGATACACATAGGTTTATTTTCTTAGAAGAAAAAGTGATGTTTTCGAGTACTTTAAGGAATTCAAAACCATGATGGAAAAGAAGACAGGGAATCCATCAAAATCCTTCGTTCAGATCAAGGAGGAGAGTATAAATCAGGGGACTTCATCAAATATTGCAAAGATCATGGAATAGTACAACAGTTTGCAGTACCTCACACTCCACAACAGAACAAAGTCACTGAAAGGAAAAACATAACTCTGGAAGAGTGTGCACGCAGTATGATGAAAGGTAAGAATCTCTCGAATGCATTTTGGGTTGAAGCCATAAATACTGAAGTTTATTTAAAGCATATAAGTCCAACAAGGTGTCTTGATAATGTTACTCATTTCGAAGCCTTGTATGGTTCCAAACCTACAGTTCATAATTTGAAAGTATTTGGGTGTAAGGATTTTGCTCATATTCTAAAGGAGAATAGGAAAAAATTGGATGCTAAAGCCATTAAATGCATTTTCATAGGGTATTGTTTTGAATTCAAATCATACAAACTGTTTGATCCTTCTACTCACAAAGTATTTGCGAGTAGAGATGTACTTTTCCATGAGCAGGAAGTAGGAAATCATGACGAAAACAGTCATGAGGAATGACATGGACTTCTTGATGAAGGAGTTAAAGAAGAGCAACAACAACCATCACAACATCAACCATCACAGTAGCAGCCACAACCGCAACAATAGCAACAGTAGCAAGAAGGACTCAGTGATATTGACACTTCAAGTAGTCACAATTCACCTAGAGGCAAAGACAGATATTCACAAAGTGGGGAGGAAGATAATCAGTTGAGAAGATCTTCATGACATTTTCGACTCCCAAAGAGGTATAGAGACTATGCCCTAATGAGTAGAATTTCAAATTTCATAGAACCCATGAGTTTTGAGGAAGCAAATGAACATGATGAATGGGGAAATGCAAATGAGGAAGAATATGAATCTATAATGAAAAACAATACTTGGGAATTCACTGAATTGCCTAAACATAAAAATCCCATTGGATGCAAATGGATATACAAACCCAAATTTAAATCAGATGGTAGTATAGACAAATATAAGGCTAGATTGGTTACAAAGGGGTATTCACAAACAAAAGGTATTGATTATGCTGAAACATTTGCACCAGTAGCTAAATTGAATACTACCAGATTGTTAATTTCTTTAGATACAAAGTACCATTGAAAGCTACACGAGTTAGATGTTAAATCTGCATTTTTGAATGGTGAGTTAAAGGAAGAGGTTTACTTTACTCAACTTGAAGGGTTTGTGGAACAAGGGAAGTAACACTTAGTGTGTAAGTTAAATAAAGCATTGTATGGACTAAAACAGGCACCTAGGTCATGGTATGAGAAGATAGACTTGTTCTTTATTCAACGGGGTTTTATGAGAGCAAGAGTGGTCCACATATGTATACCAAATTTGATGAGAAGGGGTAGATAGTAATTATTTCCTTATATGTTGATGATTTAATAATTACAGGAAATGCATGGAAATTAATTGATGAAATCAAGGAGCAGTTGTCACAAGTTTTTGAAATGAAAGATCTTGGTGAGTTACACTACTCCCTAGGTCTTGAAGTTTAGAGAAATGTAGGCCAAACTTTTGTTTGTCAGAGTAAGTATGTCGTAGAAGTACTTAAGAGATTTAAAATGGATCAGTGTAAATCTTCTATTGTTCCCATGCATCATAATGTGAAACTTTCTTGTGATGATGGTTCGAAGGACGTGAATGGCACTATGTATAGACAAATGGTTGGTAGTTTGAATTATCTCACCACAACCAGACCTGATATTGCATACTCTGTGAGTGTGTTAAGTCATTTTATGGTGAAACCTATAGAAATCCATTGGAATGCAACAAAGGCAGTACTCAGGTATCTAAAAGGAACACTTGATTATGGTATTAAATATATTGATGCATGTGATGTTGAGTTGATAGGTTACTCAGATTTTGATTGGGCGGGCAATCCGGATGATCGAAGATCAACCACTAGATATGTGTTTGGCATTGGATCTGGGGTTGTTGCATGGAGCAGTAAAAAGCAGCCTACTGTATCTTTGTCTTCTACTAAAGCAGAATATAAATCTTTGTGTGCAACAACTTGTGAAGATCTTTGGTTGAGAATACTTCTTCAAGATGTTGGAGAAGAAGAAAAGGAACCTACGATGATCAAATGTGATAATCAAAGTTCAATCAAGCTCACAAATAATCCAATTTTTCATGCAAGAACAAAGCGTGTTGATGCTCAGTTTCATTTTGTTAGATAAAAGTTGTAGTCCAATGAAATATCTCTTATGTATTGTAATACTTATGAAAATGTTGTTGATATTTTCACTAAGTCTCTTGGAAAGATTAAGTTTGAGTTTTTTAGGGAGATGTTAGGTGTAGAAGTCAATCCATTCTCCATTAAGGGGGAGACTTGGAAATAATGGAGAAAGTGTCACTTGCAAGAGTCAGTTGCAAGAGTCAGTAGCATAGTTGACCTCTACTTCACTTAATGTAGATCCTAGTTATCTGTGGTTTGTTGTAACCAACTAAGTAGAGTCATTTCCTATATAATGATGTAATCAGTCCTCATGCAATAATATATATTGTGACTGTAGTCTCACCTATGTGTTGGTTTTCCTAATTCTAAGTGGTGTGGGAATAGATGTGATTGTAGGTCCCCATGGATTGGACACCATGAAGAATGGGGGCATACACTAGCAATTCAAGAAGGTAAATTGGGATGTATTATGCCAAGAAGAGGACGAAGCTACATTAGGGAAAAGTTGTTGTAGATTCAGGCAATGGATCTTCTCGTGTCTATTTCGGATGGTGGCTAGAGTTCCATGACCAAGATATCTGTGGAACAATTGTGGATATGGTAACATGCATAATGCATTGTTTTTGGCCACAAGATTATGGTTCATGCTAGGAATGAATGGAAAATGGAGTCATCTCATAAAATGACATATCATGGATGCCGAGACATGGGAATTCATGTGGTTGTATGGTGGTATCAATTTGATAACCAACACTATTTCGAGGTCTGCATGATGTGTAAAGTTGAGTATAATGTGGGAGCCAAGTGCTTTATTGTGTTGAGAAGAAAATTAATGTTTCCCAAATAATCGTCGAGTACACAGCCTCCTCTGTTAGTGGTATATTTATGCACCATTGTTTTGATTGGTGCTAAAAGAAATGGGAAGTTGTTGGTTTTTTCATTCCTAGAAGAGCCTATCGATTAACTTGATGTTCTTGGTATATTTATGGACCACTTTTTTTATTGGTGCTGAAAGAAATGGAAAGTGGTTGGTTTCGTTAGTCCCAGGAGATCTCGTCGATTAAATTGATGTTGTTTATTCATGTTTAAACTCAAAGTGGACTATCAAAATAGTGAATCTACCTTTGCATAGTGCTCTTTGTGATTGTTGATTCATATGGAATTTGTGAGATTCAGGATAATATCTTCTCTGTATATGATTATGTGCTAGTTATGCTTCAAAAATCCATTGAATGATCTATCCATGTTGCTTGATTGACACTATGTGGATAGATTGAGTGCACAATTTTTTGGCATCTAGACTTATGATATTCTTCTATATCTTATGGTAAATTGTGTGGAAATCCAATCTATAGGAGAGGTCGAATACTATAGGATGTAGAAGGTTGCATGGGATATACTATGTGCATACCATCAAAGAGACACCAATGATCTGTTTATACATATGATCTAATTAGGTCTGTGTTGAGCACACACTTATATTGAGAAGGGGTTGAATTAGTATACGAAATTTTTTTTACTTTTTCAAACATTCATCAACCATAGAAAAATAATCACGTATAAGATATATTAACTACAGAACATGGAACACAAGATTTACATGGAAACCCTTTCGGGAGAAAACACAAAAATTCTCTTTATAATTCCTTGTAGGAAACAACCTACTAGAGACACCAATCCCCACTGGTATAAAACTTGGTAGGCACCAACCTACTCTTACAAAACTATGTAGACACCAATATCCACCACTAAGCACCAACTTACCAAGAGACACGAGTCGCTTTCTTTGAGCAGTACCAACATTCAAGTTACAATTGGTACCAACATTCAAGTTACAATTTAGTACATATAAAAAAAACATTATAACATTCACATTACCTTCATTGAGTCTTGTTTCTACTTCTTTCTTCACCAAATCTGACCAAAATTTGAATTTCCAAATGAAATTTTTTGTAACCTTCCCAAATCTTGTTGTTTTTAGTATCTTCCCAAGAATGAACTTATACATCATGCCACATATCCAATTTTGCAAATATGATTCTGAAATTTTTTCCTAAGGTAATTTAGTATGTCTCTTCAAATCCCTATTTGAAAAGTCCCAGAAAAGAAGAAGTTATAGAGAAAATGTCAAGCTAACCTGTTTGAAAAAGATTTCAAGACCATTAAGAAACCATAAATTCCACAAGATATATCTCATAAGGTGTAGTTGATCCAGATTATGAGTGCAATGAAATGAAAACACAGATTTATAATATTAACACAAAGATACAGTGAATAATAATAATAGAGATACACTAAAACTTGACTTCTATTAAATAAAAAATATGTTGAAACTATAAAAATGCAGACTGAAACAAGCTTGCTAGAATGGTGGCAGCTTATCTCTAAGAAGAGATGTGATGGTTGCATTCATTCGCAAGAAGATGAGTACAATGAGGCTCCAAAGGAATATTTACATCAAACATGAATGTCAAAACCCTAAACATCCAAAAACCTAACTCTAGGAGACAAAGCGCCAAAAGTCATGTGGGTCCCGTTGGGGTAAGTTGGTACATCAACTTCCCGAGGTCATAACTTTTTCATACAATCTTCGTTTTAGGCGCACAATAGCTCGTTGGATGGGTCTATCCGATAAATACACATTATGCCATCACACTCTAACTTTGTCTATGGTGTGACTGTGGCGGGACCAAAAAATGTTGTTTAGGGCCTCAAAATGACCCTAAAACTTTAGGACCTGAAAAACTAGAAAAAAACTGTCAAGTTAAAAAAACATAACTCCCAAGATGAAAGTTGAAAGTTGTGTGTGAGATAGCTGGAAGAGGTGGTGGCCACCAATATCCACCTAGATCAATTATACATCCTTAGGAAGAAATGGTCTCCATTGCGTTGAGTTCCCCCATCAAATGATGAAACTTCTATTGAATTTGGCCCTGGATGAGCCACTTGCCTTAGTGAAAGAGTTTCCCTGCTTTGAAAACTTGATAAAGATGAAGCTTATGTTAGTGAGTACCCTTAACCTATGTGTCCACGATCTGATCAGTGGATTCATGTTCTAATCAGTTAGGGTTGAGCTCTGTTAGTGTCAATTGTTCTGCTATCTCTAAGGTGTCCAATAAGGGTGGAAAGTATGGCCGATGAAGGTCCACATTAAAAATTAGGTGCAAGCCAAGGAAGGAGGGAATGTTGAGCTCAAAATAATTGTCACTCACAACCTTGGTGATGGTGTAAGGTCCATAGCAGAGTGGACGAAGCTTTCGATGGGGTCATGTAAGGCGTTCTTTCTACAAGTGCGACCAGACTTTATCTGCCACTTGAAACTTGTGTGCCACCTAATGTTGATCATGGCATTTCTTTTACTTGGCATTGGACTTCTGCAAAATATCATGAACCTATTGGTGGATGTGTTGGATTTTTTCAATGAACCGAGTGGCTTTGTCGGCTTCGGTTTGTGCATGGGATGACTCTGCCTATGTGGGAACAAGGGGTAGTGCGACAGCCATGGGACCCAATAGTTGAAATCACAACCCCACCTGAAAGGGGTTATGGTCGGTTGAGCTATGTATGGATCTGTTGTAACTGTGTTTAACATAGGGAAGACTCTCATCCCATGTTGCGTGGATGCTTGAAATTTTACATGCGCAAAATATGCACGATCACCTTGTTGACGACCTCGGTTTGGCCATCCATTTGGGGGTGAAAGGTCATAGATTTGGTGAGCTTGGTGTCCAGTCATGACTAGAGGCCTAGCCAGAATGTGATGAGGAACCGATTATCCTGATCGAAGATGATGGTTTGTGGTATCCCAAAATGTACCCACTATCATTCGAAGAAGAGCATGGCAGTGGCCTCTGTTGTGATGCTCTTCTTCCAGGCGACCAAAATAGCCATCTTGGAAAATTGATCAACAACCATGAAAACACAGTCATTTCCCTGCTTTCTTGAAGGAACGCCAGACATTTAGTCCATAGATATGGATTCCCATGGCCTATTGGGAGTAGGAAGAGGGGTGTATATGCCTTGTTTCTTAATGGATGGTTTGGAAATGGCATAGGCCATGCAGGACCTGATATACTTTCTCACATCCTATTAGAGTTTTGACCAATAGAAATGGTGTTACAGAACTACCACTTTCTTCTATACACCAAAGTGTTCTAGCACCCGACTGTAGTGAGATTCCCAAATCAGCTTTGCTCGCTAGCTTGATGGAATGCAAAGATGGACTAGATGGCAAAACAACCCGTATTGCAAATGAAAATCAATGATAGTTGTGTTTGTGCCCAACATCTAGTAGGTAGTGGCAAAGTCAGGATCTTTCTCATAGAGTTGGATCCATCCAAAGGTCTCATGTCTGCATGAGCGTATCACTATGGTTAGTGTGGAAATTGGAGGTCGAATGAGGAAATCAACGACACAAATGGTGCTCCCTGTCTGATAATTGATGTTGATATGGAACTGTTGCAAGTAACACCACTTATGATTGCAGTCATTCTATAATTTTCTTTATGTCTGCATGAATTGTAGAGGCTTATGATCAGTGTGGATGATTGTCTCCTTCTCGAAAATATAATGCCTCCACTGGAGGAAGGCTTGTACAATCGAGTATATTTTTATTTCGTAAGTGGGGTACTTACAGATAGTATCTAATAATGTCTCACTATGATAGGCCATGGGATGTCCATGTTGAGTGAGAACTACGCCCACAACATAGTCTGAAGCATCTATCTCAATATCAAAAGGTTGTTGCAGATCGGGTAATGAGAGCACCGAGGTTGAGCACAAGCACTACTTCATATCATCGAATGTTTTATGTTGCAACTAACCCCACATGATTTTTTTCTTTCAACCTCCCTTGGTCACTTGGATAAGGGCCCATGTAATGTGGGATAATCCCAACATGAACCTGTGATAGAAATTGGCAAGGCCTAAGAAGCTCTGAATCTTAGTGACTTTGGTTGGGGCTGACCAGTCACAAATGACCTAGATCTTGGCTGGATCGACATGCACCCCATGCTCATCAATAATGTATCCTATGTACTAGACCTTGTTCATGTCAAAGGAGCATTTTTCCAAATTTGCATATAGCTTGTGTTGTCGTAGATTTTGTAGAACCTATTGAATGTGTTACAAGTGTTCAGTCTAATTCTTGTTGAAGATGAGGATTTCATCCAAATACACCACCACAAAAGAATTTGTGAAAGGCCACAAGATATCGTCCATCATCCTCGTGAAATTTGTTAGGGAATTTGTCAAGCCAAAGGGCATGACCAACCATTCAAAAATACCTTCTTTGGAATTGAAAGAAGTCTTCCATACACTGGCCTACTCTATTGGGACCTGGTGGTAGCCGGACTTCAGATAAATATTACTAAAGTATTTTTTTTCCCTTGAGTAGTTCAAGGAAATCATCAATTCAGGGAATCGGGTACCGGTTCATGACTGTGATTTTATTTAGGTCTTGGTAATCAATGAAAATTCACCAGGACCTATATTTATTCTCCACAAGCATGATTAGGCTTCCACAAGGTGATGAGCTTGGGTGGATGTACACCTTTTCGAGCATCTCTTGGATCTAGCGCTTAATTTCTTCATTTTTTGATAGAGAGTAATGATAGACTGGCCCATTGGGTAGCGATGCACTGGGGTCAGATCGATTGAGTGATTGACCTGGAAATGCAGAGGTACCCTAGTGGGTGAGAAGAAGATGTCTATGTTTTCCTCCACGACCTTATCCACATTCAAAAACCTCATAGAAATACTTGAAGATGTCTTTCTATGAGGTTTTTGAATTTTGGTTGCATCGTGACCGATAAGTTGGTTGGTGTAAACCAGACACTCATTCTTCATGTACGTTTCTTTTCTTACACTACGAACGAGCTCTGTCATCCCCTTGTATCTCAATAGTTGGTTGTTCCCTCCCATCATCCAATCCTTCCTCGAACATTAAATACTACCATGAAGCCTATTTCCTTGACTTCCTTAGTTTTTCTATCACAACAAGTGACACAGTGGAGATACGTTGTTTCAACCTACAAGGAACAACTGAATAAATACTACCCACTTTCGACACTCCATTTTACCCCATTTGTGCAACAAATTTTCATTTCAGGCATATCCAAACTCAAGGTCTACTTCCCACCAACCCAACTTGAGCTCCAACATGTCCTAATTATGTAAATCTTGACTTACTTAAAGAATGTTTAGGTTAAACCTTGATTCAGTTAAAATGTGAGAAATTTAAGAGAGAATGGTATTATAGTTAAAGGTATTAGATATCTAAAGATATTATCTATAATATTTGATGTGATGAATTTTTTTGAAAAAATTCATGTATTTCATTATAACATATCTCAAGTAGTTTTTAAAAAGGGAAGAATATTTTCCCTTATGAGTTTTATTCATGTCATTATGTGAATTGAACTCAGGTGGGTAGGATAATAATAATTTTTCACAACCATCCAAGTTACACCCAATTGACAACATGCCTCAAGTAGTTAGTATTTAAAAATTCCATATATTTCATTATAACATTCTCAACTAGTTAGTATTTAAAATTTTCATATATTTCATTATAACATGCCTCAAATAGTTAGTATTAGCTAGTATTAACTAGAACAACCATGTCTTTGTCAAATTGACCAAGGAATTGACAATATATCTTTGTTATTTAACCTATTTTCTTCCAAAATATGGTAACAGAGTTAAGTATACTTGGACTCCAAGAGAGTGGTCAGATTTTGAGAGCAGTACATATGCCATGGAGGAATGGGATGACATAAAAAAAAAAATAGTGTGGCCTATTAGAGAAGAATACATCATGGTCTATTAGTGGTCTGTTATACGCTCGAATTGAAAGCAGTGATTAGTTGATATATGGTGTAATGGAACAACGTAAGTTTGTTGAAGAACAGCTCGAATTGAAAGCAGTGATTAGTTGATATATGGTGTAATGGAACAACGTAAGTTTGTTGAAGAACATGTTTTTTTCCGGATTGAGCCCATCTCATTCCGAGGATTGATGAACCCTGAAAAGCGATTTCTAGAGGACCATGGATGTAGTTGTGGGAATGGATGTGATTGTAGGTCCCCATGGATTGGACACCATGAAGAATGGGGGCAGACACTAGCAATCCAAGATGGTAAATTGCGATGTACTATGCCAAGAAGAGGACGAAGCTACATTAGGGCAAAGTTGTTGTAGATTCAGGCGATGGATCTTCTGGTGTCTATTTCGGATGGTGGCTAGAGTTCCATGATTGTAGATATCTGTGGAACAATTTTGGATATGGTAACATGCAGAATCCATTGTTTTTGGCCACAATCTTATGGTTCGTGCTAGGAATGAATGGAAAATGGATTCGGTTCATAAAATGAGAGATCATGGATGCCGAGACATGGGAATTCATGTAGTTGTATGGTGGTCTCAATCTGCATGATGTGAAAGGTTGAGTACAAAGTGGGATCCGAGTGCTTGATTGTGTTGAGAAGCAAATTAATGTTTCCCAAATAATCGTTGAGTGCATAGCCTCCTCTGTTAGAGGTATATTTATGCACCATTGTTTTAATTGGAGCTAAAAGCAATGGGAAGTGGTTGGTTTTTTCAGTTCTAGGAGAGCTGGTCGATTAACTTGATGTTCTTGGTATATTTATGCACCACTTTTTTTTATTGGTGCCGAAAGAAATGGGAAGTGGTTGGTTTTGTCAGTCATATGAGATCCTGTCGACTAAATTGATGTTGTTTATTTATGTTTAAAATCAAACTGGACTATCAAAATAGTGAATCTACCTTCGCATAGTGCTCTTTGTGATTGTTGATTCATATTGAATCTGCGAGATTCAGGATAATATCTTCTCTGTGTATGATTATGTGCTAGTTATGCTTCAAAAATCCACTGATTCATATACTGCTCTTTGTGATTGTTGATTCATATTGAATCTGCGATATTCAGGATAATATCTTCTCTGTGTATGATTATGTGCTAGTTATGCTTCAAAAATCCACTGAATGATCTATCCATGTTGCTTCTATCCATGTTTCTTGATTGACACTATGTGGATATATTGAGTGCACAATTTGTTGGCATCTAGACTTATGAGATTCTTATATATCTTATGGTAAATTGTGTGGAAATCCAATCCATCGGAGAGGTCGAATACTATAGGGAGTAGAAGGTTGCATGGGATATACTTTGTGAATACCATAAAAGAGAGACCAATGATCTCTTGATACATATGATGTAATTAGGTCTTGAGTGCACATTTATACTGAGAGGGGGTGGTGAATTAGTATAAGACACTTTTTTTACTTTTTCAAAAATTCATCAACCATAGGAAAATAACATATGAGATATACTAACTATAGAACATGGAACACAAGATTTACAGAAAATACAAAACTTCTCGGTATAATTTCTTGTAGGAACCAACCTACTAGAGACATCAATCCCCAATGGTAGAAACCTTCGTAGGCACCAACTTACACTTACAAAACTACGTAGACACCAATCCCCACCAATCACTTTGTTTGAGATTTTTTTCTTGTTCCCAAGAATGAACTTATACATCATGCCACATATCCAATTTTGCAAATCTGATTTTGAATTTTTTTCCTAAGGTACTTTAGTATGTCTCTTCAAATCCGTGAAGTTTAAAAAGTCCCGGAAAAGAAGTTATAGAGAAAATGTCAAGATAACCTATTTGAAATTGATTTAGGACCATTAAGAAACCATAAATTTCACAAGATATATCTCATAAGGTATAATTGATCCATATTTATGAGTGCAACAAAATGAAAACACAAATCTATAATATTAACACAAAGATACAATGAATAATAATAACA
>SNQJ01S0226363.1:0-14616 GCA_010110895.2 Picea sitchensis | reverse complement strand
AGAGTGATCATCTATGAAGAGTACATAGTACAAATATCCATTCAGGGAGGCAACAGTCATTTTCCCACACACATATGAATGTATCAAGTCCAATATTTCCTTGGATCTATTGTCACTGCTCAAGAAGGACCCTTTGACATTCTTTCCAAGGGAACAACCTATGAAAACACCTTTATGTTAAATCTATATCTCCAGAAGGCATGTCACCATTTTCCCTAGAATTGGAAGATCTCTATAATGAATATGAGAAAGTCTCCTATGCCATAGCTCACTCAAGTTGATAGTATCATGTAACAGGGCCTAGACTGGTCTGATGGTTAATCTGTATAAGATTCTTTCTCAAACACCAATTACTTTGGCATAATTTATATGTGAGTTCTTGTGCCATGCAAGAACTTTTCCTTTAGAAAAGGTAACCTTGTAGTCTTTGTCTTATAAGGCATAAATGGAGACAAGGTTCCTCTTCATCCTAGGTACATATATCACTTCACTTAGCTAAAGATGCATGTCAGAATATAGTTGGAAGGTAGAAGTTCCAACCCCTTTCACATTATATCTAGCATCCTCTCCAAGGACATCATGTATATTGGTCTCTTTCTCAACAAGATTAGTCAGGTGATCTCTAAAACCGGTCATGTGCCTGGAGGCACCACTGTCAATTAACCAAGTATCATCATTAGTAGGAACCATACCCGAGAGTGATGAAATGAATAAGAAGGCTTCTTATTTGATGTCTTCATTTGTTTGAAGCCTTGGCTTATAGGAAATTTATTTTCTTGATCCATAAAGATTATCTTCTATCATAGTTATGTTCATCATATTTTATATTCTTCACAAACCCTTGCCAACTGGGCTAGAAAACCTAATGGCTAGGCTAGCAACCTTAGGTTTTGTTGGGATTATGACTACCAACAATAAGCCTTGAAAGTTAGAATAACACTGGTGAGTTGAAGAGATCCTTCAATGAGCTGTAGAAATCCTAAATATGAAATTTCTACAAAAAATTGCGAAACTCTAGAAACCCTAGGGCCAAAATCCAAAATTATCAAAACCGCAATCTGAAGCTTGTTGTAGGTGCACTCAAGGAGAACGTGCACTCCTATCCAATTTTTTTCCCCAACGTCCAAGTGTGAAGTGTTGAAACACCCAAAAGAAGAGGGGCGTGTAGATTTTCTGGAAACCCTAGGAGGGTCGTACAGTTCTACAAAAGTGAGAGGATGACTGGTATATGCTTGTGCAATGGGTTCTTCAACACCTAAGCTCTGAAACCATGTTGAATTTTCACTATGCTAGGCTCAAGCATGAGGCTTATTTCAATTTTAGCATTTACTTGAACTATAGACAAATGAAGCTACACCATTAACAATTGTTTCAATAACCAAGATCACAAGAAGAAATACCATGCACAAGAACACAAGAAATATCCAGGGAAATCCTTCTAAAAAAGGAAAGAAAACCCAACAATCCTTTGCTATATTCTCAATACAAATACCTCCCACACCATAGACCTAGCACACAAAAGGATGCTCTCAAAAACCAAGAAGGATAGCACCCAATAGAGGTGTGCACTTTAGCCCTAGAATATGTACTTGCTGAAATTTCCAAAATCACAGTTTTGTTGTGTTTCCTCAATGGGGAAATCACCTTTATTTATACTAAACTGTACACATCAAAAGCAATGTCTATTGAAACAACATGGCTGACCTCAATAACTCAGAATATAATTAATAATTACCATATTAATTATATTTTACATTAATTATCCTTCACTTTATGGTGGGGATGACCTGTACCCTTTACATCACAATTATGGTTACAGAAAAATCTAACTCTTAGACAATATAGCAAGGGATATCACACATCCACTAGTGCTCAACCACTAGGGGCACGCCCACCTATGCTCAGACACAGGGATGTCCAACTCAAAATATATCTATCTCACTGAGTCTCATAGGAGAATCATCTGGACACACACTCACTAGTGCTCAACCACTAGGGTCACATCCACCTGTGCTCAACCACAAGGACGTCCTACTCAAAAAATATCTATCTCACTGAGTCTCATAGGAGAATCATCTGAAGTACCACAATGTCTCAACTCTCTACACATAGTAGAATAATACACCCATCACATGGGAACCTTCACCCCTCACAGGGGTACACATTGTTTCATCTCAAATGACACACCCATATCATGGGAATCCTCCTCACACAGGGGAACACAACGTTCCATATTAATCTCATAGAGGAATGACACAGCCATATCATGGGCACACCCATCTCTCACAGGCTGACTCACTTAGTTTGCGTTCCTAGGATGTCTCACAAAGCTGTAATTATCAACATGTATCATATTCAATATTGAGTCATGTCAAATGACTCAGAAAATGCTTTGGTTATTTGTTTGTCATAACCTTGAAACTTCTGCAAGAATGGAAACCATCCCACCTTTTTGAATCGTTTCTAACATTTTGAATAAACCTTAATAAGATCAATGTTGACTAGTTCATGCTTGACAACAAGTCCAAATATTACTCTGCAATGCTAGAGGAAATTTGGGCCTCGAAATCACTCTTATCACAATGAACAAGGAGAAAAAATGGGAGCAACGATATGTATAATTTTGAATGAGGGAAAAAATTGGGAGATGTATAAGTTATGATCAGGCCTGTAAATTGAATGATGAAAATGGTCACGCCGATTTTCAAGAAATCATTCAAAATTATTTTATCTCTCATGCATGATTGGATCGCATCTTTGGAAATATCAGTCCAATTAACACTTTAAATAATGCATGTTGAAATAGGATTTTGACATGCATATATAATTATTATTTTAAGTGTTAATACATGTGAGAAGAAAATAGCTTAGAGGTATGGTTTTTAGAGGTATAGAATGGAGGTAATGATATAGGATAGGAAAATAGAATAGGGAAAATAGGATAAATCATAGAAAAATAAGAGAAATTTATATCAAAGTCTATAATTTGTCCAAATTATTCACACATTCCATAATTCCTATTGAAAACATAATTTAAAAAACTGTTACCTCTAGTTTACCTATAGCCATGAATTGATCACCTTATTTTTGTTTGAATCTAGAGATGGAGCTATGAATCATATTGATTTTTTATGTTGATACTAATTTTGATTATATTGTTGAAGTTGACTTATTATTTTGCTGCATAACTTTGGAAAACTTTGGAACTGGTGAAGATTTATGGAATTGTTGATGAATATCCGAAGATTTTTCATGAAGATATGAAGATGTTGATGACTATTTCAAAATTGTGAATAATGAATTTCATGACAGAATGCATGAAAATCAAATTGTGCAAAACCCCATGCTACATGTTAGATTGAACAACAATTTAATGTCCAACTTTTTATTAAAAAGCATGTACAAAAGACTTTCGGTAGCTACTAAAAGTCATTGTAACTATAGAAAGTCTGAAAAATGTAGAATTTAATTATTGTGTAGACCCCCTTGAATAGTAAACTTTGTATTTGAACTCAATTTTTCTACAACTTCCTGATATGGAAGAAATCTAAAATGTTGCAGTAAATGGAAATCTGAAATTCTGAACAAAAGTTAAAGACTTGAACATTGTGGAAACTATTGTTGAATTTTTTTCTAAAAGTACTATAGTGTAAATATACAAATTTAGAGAACTCTAAATTTATTTGAATTTTATATTTGTAAAATAAAATTCTATCTGACTGTATACTACAAAAACAGATTTTCTGCAATTTGAAAAAAAATGTTGCTGCTAAAAATCAAAAGCTAGAACAATAAAATGATGAACATGAACTATTTGGAAAAATACTATTATTATTTGACAGAAATTGAATTCTTTCCATCAAATTATTTGTTTTCAAACATAATTCTTGCACAACTATGCCAATAAATTGATTTTCACAGACTGTACTCTTATTTTTTTCTCTACTTTAAAAAAATAAAAATGGTTTGTCTTTTCTTTTTCTTTTTCTTTTCAGAATAGGAGAAATAAAGATCAATTTGAGATAGGAACATGTGAAGTATTTCCATTACTCAGTATCTCCATCTCTAATTGTTGAAGTAGATTGTGGAAAACGTCTTCTCTAATTAAAGGCTTCTGATATAACCTTAGTCGATGCCCATTTATTGGAAAATAAATTACCTCATCATCAATAGTCTTGATTTTAACTAATCCATTATAAAAAATGTCTCTATCTCATAAGATCCTAACCAACAAGTACTGATCTTTCCTTTAAAAATTTTAAATCCAGAATCAAATAAAAGAGCCCAGTCACCTATTTTGAATTTTTTTTTGATGAAGTTGTCATGCTATTTAATTATTTGATGTTAGATGATAGTAGTGTGTTGAATTGCAGCCTGTCAAATCTCATCCAATTCATTGAGTTGTGCTATCCTTTGTTGTTGAGCCTCTGAGAGATCCATTCCTAGTTTGGGTGTTGTCTTAAAAGTATTTATTTGGAACTCAATATGAAGCAAAACGTGTTTACCATATGGTGTATGGTAAACAACAAGGATCATATGGTGTATGTCCAGTTGTATTCCTCCATGTAGTCTAGTATCCTCAAAGTGCCTTCAGGATCCGATATTCCCAATATCGATGGTGCACTTGAATTTTTTTGGTTAAGATGGCTTCTATAACTTTGTTTTTTTATTCCACTTACCCATTGGCTTATGGATGGTATGGGGAAGACTTCTGATGCTTGATCCTGTACTACTCTATGATGGTCTGGACAAGTTTTGATGTGAATTGAGTACCTTGATATGTAACAATCTCTCTTGGGACACCAAAACAAGTAAATATATCCTCAAATAAAAAAAATATAGAACAACTTGTTTAGTAACATGAAAAATAGGTTTATCTTCTACCCATTTAGTGACATAGTCATTACATACTAGAATATACCTATTTTTCCTTGACATTTGAGCAATAGGCATGACTAAGTCTAGAGCCCATTTTTCAAAAGGCTCTATGAGTACTTGAGGTTGTAGAGGAATTTCGTCTTCTTTCCTAGTTGGATCATCCGCTGACAACTGTCAAAACTCCTGACATACTTCTTGGCATATTTGAAAAGAGTAGGCCAATAATACCCCAGATGAAGGTCTTTGTATGCAGTTCTTTTATCAATAAAATGGCCTCCACATGGCTCATTGTGGCATGCCTTTAATATGTCAAACACTTCATCCTCTCATACACACCTTCAAATGATTAAATTAGGTCTAATGTGAAAAATTTCTCCACCAATCCAAGAATATGTGGCACTAAGTTTGACAATCTTCTGCTTCTCCTTTGGTGAAAGGTGTTGAGGTAACTTTCTTGTAGCCAAATAGTTAGTGATATCTACAAACCAAGTAAATTTAGTAGATATTGCAAAGAGATTTTCATCAAGAAAATTATCATTTATAGGAACTAATTCTCCTTCATTATGAATCCTGGAAAGAAAACGTGCTACTACATTTTCTCTCTCAGGTCTATCTAATACAATGATATTAAATTCTTGTAACATAAGAAACAACCTAGTAGTTTTGTCATTAGTAATTGGTTTGTTCATTAGATATCTGATAGGATAATGGTCAATGTAGATTAATATCTCATACCTTGTAATATAGTGCCTAAATTTATTGATTACATTCACCACTGCAAGGAACTCTTTTTCCGTAACTATATAAGTCAATTATGGGGTGTCATGTTTTTACTAACAAAATAAATGGCATAAGAGATTGAATTTTACTTTTTTCCTAGCACTACTCCTAAAGATGTATATGAAGCATCCATAGATTTATGAAAAGGGAGATACCAATTTGGCCCTCTTAAAATAAGAGCTACATAAAGTTTTTCTTTTAATGTTTCAAAAGCGGTTTGGCAAGGAACATTCCAAAAAAATTCAATATATTTAGTGAGCATTTTAAATAATGGAGATGCAATTTTTGTGAAATTTTCAATAAATCGCCTATAGTATCCACCATATCCTAAGAAAATCCTGACATCTTTTTGGGTATTTGGCACTGGAATCTTGGAAATGACTTCTACCTTTTCTAGATCCACTTTTATTCCTAAAGATGATACACAATGACCCAAAACAATTCCTTGAGTCAGTAATATATGGCATTTTTCGTGACTTAATGAAAAATTATGTTCTTGGCATCTAATAAAAAAAAATGATATTTTCTAATGTTTCCTTAAAAGGATTTCCATAAAAAAGAAATCATCCATATATACTTCTACATAATCATGGATCAAGTAAGAAAAGATACGTAGTACAACGCGTTGAAAAGTAGCGAGTGCATTACACAACCCAAAAGGTAGTACTTTGTAGGTGTACATCCCCCATGGACATGTGAATGTGGTTTGATATTGATCCTCTGGGGTAATTTGAATTTGGTTATAACCACTAAACCCATCAAGAAAATAAAAGTATTTTCTATCTGCTAAGGTGTCTAAAATTTGATATATAAATGGTAGGGGGGAGTGATCATTCAAGGTTGATTTATTCAATTCCCTATAATCTACACAAACACTTAATTTACCATTCTTTTTAGGAACAACCACTAAAGGAGATACCTATTGACTCTCAGAAATTGGATATATGAAATTCACATTAAGTAGTTTTTGCAGTTCTTTCACAATTTCCTTCAAGAGTGGATTCATACATCTTTGGGGTTGTCTGATTGGCCTGGAATTTTCCTCTATGTAAATATTATGAATACATTTATTCGGATGTATTCCACGCATATAAATATATTTTCATGTGAATGCACCAAAATGTTTCTATAGCTTCTTGATTAATTACTCTGTTTGAAATTCTTCAAGTTTAGAATTGATATTTAAGGTTTTTCTTTGATGAATTTCAACAACAGTGCTACTTGATTATGATATTGAATTACAAAAATACA
The DNA here is from genome assembly GCA_010110895.2 of Picea sitchensis. Classification (NCBI taxonomy): domain Eukaryota; kingdom Viridiplantae; phylum Streptophyta; class Pinopsida; order Pinales; family Pinaceae; genus Picea; species Picea sitchensis. The sequence goes on along the minus strand of SNQJ01S0226363.1, from coordinate 7,707 downwards.
TTGAATAATTTTTTTTTGATGGAGTATCCATAGTACAATTTTCTTGAAAATATTTGTCCAAGATATGACCAAAATTATGTTCCCCCCTATGATATTGAGTAAAATTAGAATTATTGATAAAATTAATGATTTGATTTTCCTCAATATCATTTTATAGATTCATAACTTGGTAAATAGTTAAGATAGGTTGTATTATTTCCTCATCATCATCTGTATCTTAAAATCATTGTGTAAATTTGATTCAGCTAAGGATTTAGCAAGTGGAAACAAATTGAATCCTCATGTGCAATTGTCATATCTTCTGATCTACAGTTGATAAAAGCATAAATTGTAGCTAACCATGGTCTCCCTAAGATTAATGGATGACCACCCAAGTTGTATTTTGGTTGTAAAACCATGAAATTTACAAGGTACTTCCAAGCATCTAAGGAGACTATAATATCTTCTAATACAACTTCCAATTTTATTGTTGATCTATTAGCTAGTTGTAAAATTGTGAGTATTATGAAGATTAGACAATTGTAATTCATCCATGGTACCTTTTTTCATCACATTTATTGTTGCTCCTAAATCTATTAATGTGTTTTCAATTGCAACATTATTGATATGAAGTTTTACAATGGGGCTACCAGGATCAACATATTTTCACATATAAATTTTACGTGACATTAGGTCTACCAATTTACTAATAAATTGCATTGTCTGTGGGTGTTTATTTTTCCTTCCTTACATATTTATACACAATTCCCTTACTATATTAGAATAAATTGGAATGTATTTAATTGCTTGTAGTAATAGAATTTTGATACAAACATTCTTTAACTCATCTAATAAATCGTATCGAGAATGTTAGATTTACTTCACTAATGACAACTTTTTTGGGAAAGGTGGAGTACTAGATTGCTATGTTTGATTTATTACAGATGGAGAATTTTGTTTTATTACTTTGTGACTATCATTATTGTTTTTTTTATTATTATTTTCCTCCTTGATTGGTTCTTCAATAATAATAGGGGCATCCTGGTGAAGTACTTTTCCTAATCTAAGATGAATGTCATTTAAATAAAGAGGAGTAATCATATAAGTAGGAAATTTTGTAGCTCAACATTGTAAGCAAGTTGAACTAGTTTAATATTGAGGTTAGGAATAGGTTGTTCAGATAGTTGGGTAGGTCTTCGAGGTTGATTTGATTGTAATTGAATTTTTCAAGGTTGTGAAATTTGTGGTTGTTGTGGTTGAATAGGGTATGTTTGTTGGATTTGTGGGGGATACTGGTTTTGTGAAGGAGATTGGGTGTATTTGTGTTCCATAGGACAAGGATGAGCAGGCATGGTTCCATGGGCATGTCATCGCCAACCTTGTTTCCAAGGTTTGGTTTTGACTTGTTGTGGTGTCCATGCTTTCTAAGGCATGGGAAAGGTCCAATCTTGATGGGGGTATTGTTGATTTGAATAATAAAAATTGAATTGATGAGAGAGATTTTTAGATATAATTGAATTCCTTGGCTTCCAACATATTTTTGGTGCAACAAAATAAAATTTATTTGTAGCTTCATAATTTCCTTGGTAGACCACCTTGAGCTCTAGTAGATATGGGCAATTTTCTATAGCATGATTTTTTGCACATAGAACACAAAGTTTAATGTTATTTAAAGGATAGTTTTCTAAAGGATGCATTTTTCTAAATTTTGGACAATAAATAGTTCAAGTTGCATTCTCTACATATTTATTTTGATCAATTTTCAATGTAGCTAATTGAGAACCAAGAGTACTAAGAATATGTGTTTTAAAATTGTCCAATAAAATTCCAATTTCATCTTTAGTTACCCCACAAGTTGTTGATTTTTTTACTCTAGAGATAGAAGCCCTGGGTCCCTTACCATATTTGGACTTCCCTGAAGAGATGTGCATACATAATTCACATATTTATGGATAGGTTAGATGAGAAATATCTCCTTTACCCATTAAATTGATCACATCAATACATTCATCTCTAATCCCACGAAGTATAATGACTTTAAGAGTATCCAAATCTATATTATTCAACCTTGCTCGTTTAATAGAATAATGAAATATTTATAAGTAATCCTTAAGTATTTCATCTTCCTTTTGTGTCATTTTAAACATTTCCTCTCCCATTCCTCGATTTGTACAATAATCATGATATTTTACAAGGAACATTCTTCTCATCTCATCCCATGTTTTGATAGTATCAGTTCCCAATCCCATAAACCGACGTAAAGAAACATCCTTAAGGGTGGTTGGAAACAACTTCAATTGTTGAGAATAAGAAGAATAATCATAGCTACGACATAACACATCAAATTTAAAAAGAAAATTTTATAGGTCATCAGTTATTGTACCATGAAAGTTGGGCAACACTGAAGGTGGTATGTTCTTCATTTGGACTACAACTATTGGATACAAAATTGGGAATCCAAATTCATCCTCAATAGCCGATGTTATTGTAACCTATGGAATTTCCTATCTTTCTTGTCGTTCTTTTATTTCTTCCTCTCCATCTCTAGGTCCTCTTTCCTCCCCATCTCTTCCTCCAAATATTTCGTACATGTTGTCTTTTCTAAAATGCAGTGATTTCTTTGATGAGGTAGAGAATTCTGGTCAATATGATTTTTTGAAAGTGTAATATTTAGCTAACCACTAATTAATTATTCCTCTTGAGGATTGGATGGTAGTATGATATCTTTTTCTGAGATTTCTATAACTTTTTCTGATTTGGAACTGCCTTCTCCAACTTTTTCTTTTCCTTTTGTTTGTGCAACCACTATTATTCATGATTGTCCTCCTCTTGTAATTCTACCTGCATATGGGTTAGATGATAGTGTGTCTCTTACCATACCACTTGATGGAGTGGTGGAATTGGTGGTTGGTGTACTCCTACTGCTAGTGAATCTACCTCTAGGATCTCTACGTCTATTAATGCATTCTAATTAACATGATTTAAATGGTTGGAGACTCATTAAAACTCTAATTATAGTGAATATGTAGGTTATTACCTATTGTCTAACTGTGTCTCTTCCCACGTATTCATTCCTATATGCATTTAAAATTATAAATAGAAAAACCAATGCCTTCTTACACTTTCCCGACAACGACGCCAAAAATGTCAATCAGTTCAATTAAGTGAACTATGCTACATTAAATCATCAATCTGATTCATAAATTAATGAAGTGCAAGAAAAATATATTCATGTGTTAGCTTCTAATCTATCTAAATGATTACTATACAAAATCAAAATTGTTCATTGTATAGCTTCAGAAACATAGTTTTTGCTTATCTACGGAAAATAGAGTAGATGTAATATTAAAGAAATAGATTTAATGAAAACCATAGAAATGATTCTAAACACTCAAAATTATTAACCTACTGGATTATTAGCTACAACACAATTACATGATTTCAATCATATTGTTTAATGAAGGTTTTTGTAATTGAAGTGAAACAGTCTTTATCCAGTTAACAATTTATGTGCATTAGTATTCATGTGTGTTATAAACATAAATCATAAATGAAATGCAAGAAATGAAAGAACAAAAATTAAATGCACACAACTGTTAAATTGAAATAAAACTAACTGAATATAGAAGAAATGCACTCTTCACTCAAGGGGGGGCCTCCTGGTTTGGTGAATGCTGCTGGAAAAAAATACAGAACACAATTTAAACAATTAAAACACACAATGCATGCAATTGACAGTTAACCAAAGCTTTATATTAATTTCGAATCAATGAAACAAATTTACATAGGTTCGATATCATATCCAATATTCCTATTGAAGGTTCTCATGATTGATATTTATACATTACAAGTGGTATCTTGGAGATCCAAAACCCATGGATCCTGAAAACATATTTAACTATGAAATAGCACTTCATAGCACATATGAATTTAAAAAATCAGATTTGGAATGTTTGTGGTTGTTTACAATTATTTTTTCAACCCATGTATGGATAAATTCATGACAATATTGCATGAATTTATCTTATTCGATATCGTTGCCACCTCATGGACGATTTAGCATGGATCCAACTCAAGTATTCTTCCACTTGCTCATGCAATGACTAGAACTTTGACTTGGATCCTATCCTAACTTGGAAGACTCTGAATCTTGGTTGATAAGTGAGTGAGCATCTGGTTCTGATTTGAAATCATTTCCAAGTCACAATCTCATCCAGGAGTGTGCGCAACCATATAGAACTATGATTCTACTACATAAACAATTAGTGGCTACATAAATATTTAAGTTTCTATAGAATCTATGATTTTGTAGTGACTTATTAAAATAATAACTTTTAAAACTAATTTGCATAAGGAAGAATGAAAATATACTAGATTGAACAATTTTACCTTAGATATCCTTTGATATACAATTTGTTTATCCTAGAGAGATAATAATGGGAAAAAGGGGTAGAATGGAGTGTAGTATAGTTCATAAGCATAGGTTTTGGAGGGAATTTTGAATAAGGAAGTGAAAAAAAGAGTATAATCCAGGGACCCAACACTCTCATCCATTGTGATTGAAAACAACATATTCTTCATGAAGAAGATTCTACCCTTGTACCAAGTCTCATGAAACTCTTTCAAATGCTTCCAAATATCTATTAAATTAATCCATCTGTTGGACCTCATGAAGTATTTCATCTATCACAAAAAAATTACGCAACATAACTACTTATTTGTTTTGGTCTTTACCTACAACTTATGGTTGAGTATCATTACCTAGGATAATAACAACCAAGCACCTATAGTATGTACTAAAAAATGTCCAACATAAGTTTCTTCCACTTATTGTAGTTCTTGCTAGAAAACCCTCGACTTCCTTAAAAATGTGTAAAAATATATTGAAATAGAGAAAAATACTTGTTCTTCCCTACCTAAATATGCAATCTTAGAGTAAGAACACTTGGGTACCGACTCTAAATTGTTGTAGCAGCAAAGTATTACTAAAAAACATGTAGATTTTCCAAATATTCTTAAAAACAACCCAATAAACCATAGATATACTCTCAAGCTACTGAAAAAGCACATAGATCCAGACATATTTGATGCCAAACATCTTCAAATCTATTAGTTTATACTTGGATGTACTAAAAAGAAATATATCAACAACCAATTTTTCTATATCTACAAATATGGGCATCAATACAAGAAAGAAAAAAATGGATCTACTCCAAAATCCTTTGAATTGATCTCGACTTTGAATGAACTGAAACCCTTTTGGTCATTTCATGTGTCACACTAGTGATCCCTTGATGTGCCTCTATTGACAGTAGTCCCTAGGTCTTCACACTCGCACAACCTCCATGGCACCCATAATTTTAAACTCCTAAGAGTGAAAACCTTGTCTATTAAAGGCCCAAGACTCTTGATACAACTTCAAAACTATTGAAGTCGCAAGAGTGGAAACCTTATCTTTCAATATCTCGAAACCCTTGATATGACTTTGAAACTGTTGAAGTCGACCTTGTCTTTCAAAGGCTTGAGACTCTTGACATGGATTCGAGAATGTTGAGCTCTAATACCATATAATAATAACATGAACACATAAAGAGAATGAATATTGTATTCATAATGAGAAAGAAAAATCTTTCTTATAAAGAGTTACAAGCTAGTTGAGTCAATCCACTTTATCAATGGGGGATAGACCAAAAATAAAATAAAGTCCAGGTAACTCTATTAATGCTTATGTTTAATATCTAATTGACCATTATAATCTAATATTTACTTTAACACTTTTTGTCTTAGAGAGTGTTATAGGTTGGATAGTGCTTTCAATTTTTATACCTTAGAAGAGTATGTTGCAATTGCTATTGGAGGATGTTGAGATTTAAGAGCACATTGAAATCACTACACCTACGTTTATGACCCAAGGGGGGGGATATATAGCATTACATGTATATGATATGACCCCAAAGGGGGGCATATATGGGGCTAAATGTACATGTAATGTGTAAATATATGTGTAATAGGGTTTGCCTATTAGTAAAGGGGGATCATTTGTAGGTGTGAATAGGTATATATATATATCATGTCTTCATTATTGGAGACATGTCAATTATGATGTATAAATGTATTTAGTTATGTGGGGGAGGTTCTCCTATTCTTTAAGGAGTTATTTTGTAACTCATATCTCTTAGCATTTTCACTATAACTTTTTTTCTGGGGACACTTAAGAAATATAAACTTAGAGGTTATTTATAGGAAATAACAGGGTACCTGTGGTATGAATTTAAGCTCTTGGGTCATTGTACTTTCATAAATACACATCGTGGAAGATAGGGTTTTTTACTAGTTCTATAACTAGTCTCAAACATGTGTTTCAGGTAAAATAGTCATATATTATTCATAGAGGATTTGAATTCCATGAGACCAATTGCATTGGAAAGAGGAAATTACTTGTTATTTTGGGTACAAATTTCAAAATCATTTATCCAATATTTCACGTGTGACATTATGTAGAATTTCACTCTCCAGAATAGGCCAAAATTCAACAAGGTTTGGGAAAGTTAACATAACTTTCATTTGGCACACCCAATTTTGGTCATACCTATAGCATTGTAGAGAAGACATTTCAGAGAACTATAAGTCAAAATTTCAGACTCAAAGGGGCCAAAATTTCATAAATACATAAGAAGGAAGGTTGACCAGAAGGACAAACTCCAAATCATGGCTTTCAAAGGTATGCCCACTTAAAATTGTCATAAGTTTTGATCGGGATGTCCGATTGAGGTGATTCAAAAGCTAGTGGAAAGAGAAAAAACATAAGAGTATATTGGAAAAGTTATTATAACTATTTTATATCATTATTATTGATATATTGAAGTTTTAATTTGAGGATTGTGGTTAGATATCAGTTAAGAATCAATGGAAATACCTAAATTTACAGGAGATGAAGATATAGATGAAATCGATCCTCGAAAATTGTTGAGGGATAAGTAAAATTGAAAGAATCCTTTTGGGGAAGGTATTTATTTGAATGGAGAATATTTTAAGTGGTGGTATATCTTGGATAAAGATACTAGTTGAAGCACCACATGGGAAGTATTTGAAGAATTGTTATCAAACAAATGGATCAAGGACTAAAAAATGGAGACAATGTATAGAATCCAATATGAATTAAAAGAAGCAAAGGAAGAGATTAAGAATAAGGGAAAGGATCTATCTAAGATACAATCCCTTAATGAATCATCCATTAAGGAGGTAACAAACTTAAAGCAAGAAAAGAGTAGCAAAGAAAAATGGGAAAAGGATGATTCAAGGGAATATTTGAAAAACAAAGATGAAGAGATATGTAGATTACAAAATAATAATAAAAACTAATAGATGAGGTTAAGAGATTGAAAGAAGAAAAGAAGAATTATCAAAATCAATAAGAAAGAAGGATCTTGGATGAAGAATCTACCCATTATCCCCATTTTGTTGGATAACTAAGGAGATGATGTCTCGTGGCCCTCAAGTTCTAGACATGGAGTACCAATAGAAAACTTGACCAACAGTGTCCACTTGCACAAACAGAGACCCACCTCACCACCACAACTCCAGGTTCGTCACGATGGTATCCACCACATCAGCTGGCCTCCAGAAGAAATTGGGTTTTACTCCATGAGGTAGAAGTGAGGTATTATGTTGAGTGTCATTTCAATATTTGAGGCATTTGAGTTTGTTTCATCTATTACTAATTTTTAT
>SNQJ01S0226362.1:0-14617 GCA_010110895.2 Picea sitchensis | reverse complement strand
TCAAAGAGATCCACCTTCGAGCTCGGTTCAAAGGTGAATTTTGTTAATAAAATAAACTAATGCAACACCTCTTTAAGGTATTAGATGCAAACCACATTATTTCCATTAACAAAATACAAAAGAAACTAAAGAGAAAGGAATTTCCACACCTAGTTTACTTCCAGTGTGGTTGATAAACAATTTCCCTTAGCCTCATGAACAAGCTTTGACATCATAAATCAACATCAAAGTTTAGCAAATAGATTCCAATTAAAGCACATCTCGAGTCTCTGGACAGGCGGGTCGCAGCTACACCGTAACACCACTTGCTTGATGGAAACAAAGGACAGTGACTGACATCTCGATTGTCTTTCCCTTTTCTTCGTTCCGTCAAGGCCCAAAGGGGAAATAAGCACAAATATATGAAAGGTAAACCTCCGTTCCGTCAAGGCCCAAAGGAGAAAGCCAAATAATCACGAAGATATGAAAGGTAAATTGGGGAATGCATATATGGGTAGATCCCATACAATTTATACCAGGTGGGATAGCTATCGAGTGCCCATACCACAAAATCAGGGTGAATTAACCATAAACCCTGATTTTACCAAATGGCAAGGCGAAGATGCTATCAAAATTTTCCATATTTATAGAAATTTGGCTAATGCAAGATTGTCCCTCCAAATTTCAAGGGCAAAATATAATTTTTTTTCCTCTATCCCTCCTAAAAACATGGGCTTACCCTGTACACGATTTTTCCCCTAAAATAAATTACGGGCTAGTGATATAAGTTTAAAAAAGTCACTCTAATACAAAAAATTTGCCCAATAAAAAATTGGAGGCCCCTTAATTTCACCCATGAGCGAAATGTTGCCCCTAAAATCATCTATGAAGTGGAGTAATTGGATCATATTATTGGAAAGGATGGTGTAAGGGTGGATCCTACGAAAATTGAAGCTATGTAGGATTGATCGCACCCCAAAACTCTCAAAATATTGCATGGTTTTCTAGGTCTAACAAGCTATTATCACAAATTTGTTAAAAATTATGGAAAAATTGCAACACCTCTTACTTCTCTCCTAAAAAAGAATGATTTCAATTGGACTCATGTTGTTGATCAAGCCTTCCAGGCTTTGAAAGAGGTTATGTGCACCACTCCTATCATGACCCTTCCCGAATTCAAAAATACTTTTGTCCTAAAATGTGATGCATCGGGGAAAGGAATTGGCACAGTTCTCATGCAAGAAGGATGATCAATGACCTTCACCAACAAACAAATTTTAGAGCGCCATTTGGGACAATCAATATATGAAAAGGAAATGTTGGTTATTTTGCATGCTATGGATCTCTGGCATCCTTGTATCTTGGGCCAACGCTTCCAAATTAAAACAAATCATCAGAGCCTCAAGCATTTTATGGAACAAATTTCCTCCCTAGAGCAACAAAAGTGGGTCACCAAGCTCTTTGGCTATGATTATGAGATAATTTACAAGAAGGGAAAGTAAAATGTGGTTGATGATGCTCTCTTTCCCGGAAGTATGAAGACGAATGATTCATTTTTTCTCTCTCCTTCATTGTACCATATTGACTCCAAGATGCTCACCAGGAATGGGTGCAAGACCCTAAAATTGCTAGCCTTATCCAACAAATGCAAGCCAATTATTCAGTTTCTCCCAGGTACTCTTGGCACAATAACGAGCTTCACTACAAAGGTTGTATGTATCTCAACAAAAAGTCACAACTTAAATCTAAGGTGCTTTCGGGGCTTCATGCTTCCTCTAGAGATGGGCATTCAAGGTTCACCAAAACCTATGAACGGGTCAAACACTCTTTTTTCTGGGATGGTATGAAATAGGATGTACTCACCTTTGTGGATGAATGTGATGCCTATCAACGGAATAAAGGAGAAACAATCAAGACCTTGAGAACCCTACAATCGCTCTCGATTTTGTTAACTATCTAGAAGGATATTTCTATGGACTTCATTGTTGTCTTACCTAAATCAGGAAATAAATCAATCATCATGGTGGTAGTTGATCGTATTTCCAAATATTCTCACTTCTATGCTCTCCAACACCCTTTCACAACATCCACGATGGCTCAATTTTTCATGGATAATATCTTCAAGCTTCATCACATGCCTCATTCTATTATCTTTGATCGAGATCCCACTTTTACCAACAATTTTTGGAAATAATTGTTCTATCTCCAGGGCACCCCATTTCATCTCAACACCTCCTATCATCCCCAGACTGATGGCCAAACTGAAGTTGTCAACAAGTGTTTGGAAACATATTTTAGGTGTTTTGCATGTGAATGACAGAATCAGTGGACTCAATGGTTACCCCTCGCTGAATGGAGGTACAACACATCTTACCATACTTCTACTCGCATGACTCCTTTTGAAGCAATATATGGAAAAAATCCTCCTTCGGTTCTCTCCTACATTCCAGGTGTATCGAAGGTTTAGGAGGTCTAAAAAAATCTTGTTGTCCATGAGGCCATTCTCAACACCCTCAAAAATAATTTTTCCATGGCTCAAAATCACATGAAGCAACAAGCAGATCAAGGTCGTTCCAAACGACAATCTGTCGAAGAGGACTAAGTGTTTCTTCATTTGCAACCTTATAAGTAGAATTCACTCAAATTGGACCATTGTTAGAAACTTTCTCCCAAAATTTATGGTCCTTATACAATTCTCAAGCGAGTGGGGCAGGCATCTTGCCAATTAGCATTTCCCAATCATTCTAATCTCCATCCTATTTTTCTTGTCTCCTTCTTAAAGAAGGTGACTGGTACTAAGTATCACACTCAAACTAGTCTCCCTATTTTGGATGAAGAAGGCTCCATTTTGTTTCAGCCATAAGAAATATTGGATCATTGTGAGCATCGCCTCCATCAACACACCATCAAGGAAGTCTTAGTGTAGTGGAAATATGCAATTCCAGAATATGCCACTTGGGAGTCATCTACCATTATGCAATAGCTTCATCATCTCAAGCCTTTAGGACAAGGATCATTTTCAAGGGGGAGGGCATGTTAGGGACCTAACCTCCCTAACCCCTCACGTAGATAGAATAATATATTTCCATGTAATAAAGGGAGACATTAGTTAATAATGCATATTTAATAAAGTGGAATAAGTCAATGTAAGAAGACATAATAGAAGCTTCTGCTTCTAGAAGGATCTTCCTCTAGAATGATCTTTAGAAGATAGAATTAGTATAATTAATAGTAGGATTTATGAGAAGTTTTGTCTTGAGAATTATTGTAATAGAGCATTGCTCTACTAGAGGTTTCTCCCTCAAAGAGGCTAGCAAACATTGTTTCCTATCAACAAAGGTATTTTTTGGGTGTTGTGGTTTCATCTATTGTGGTGTCTCGTTGTTATTATCTACAATATTTATGTTTTCAGCTATTATAATAGATCTGGTACCTTACAAATGTAGACAACAACCTCTAGATCAAGTTAACTAAAGATAGTATTTTATTAATTGAAGTTTAAGTTGATGATATTATATTTGGACATAATGATGACAGGATGAGCCATAAATTTGTAAAGGATATGCAGAATGAATTTGAAATGTCATTACTTGGAGAACTTGTAGATTTTTAATGACAAAAATCAGCAAGCTAATATTATGTCAAACACTTAGCAACCTAGAGATAATTGTCTTCATAAATTTCATAAATGCATAAAACCCACATTCAGAAATTACCATAAGTAGAAATACACATTGCTAAGAAAAATATGCAGCGGAAATACACAATGGACAACAACCCATAACACGCAGAAATTTAGGTAAATGCCAAGGAAAACCCCAATGTGGGGAAACCCAGAGAGAGAGAGAGAGAGAGAGAGAGAGAGAGAGAGAGAGAGAGAGAGAGACAGAGAGAGAGAGAGATCTATTATTTAGCTTCAGGAAAGTACACATTAGTAGCAAAATAACATTTCCAACCAAGGAAAATACTTCATAGCACCAAATCTGTCCCACAAAAAATTGCCTCATTTTCTATGCCAAAACCGTACCGTTGTCCGAACTCTTCCGTACCTCATTTTCCATGCCCACAGTGTGTTGTATGGACTGTTCCATATGGCCCAAAAACAACCATCGAAAATATAAAAATCACCTCGAAAACCATGCCAAAAATCGCCTAGATTTCCATGCCAAATCTGTACAGACTGTACAGAATCGTACAGACTCTACGGATCCATACAGTACGGCCTCCCACAGCAGAAAAATATTTCGGCCTCAAAAACTCACAAAAAAAATTTCTTGGGAAACATGCCCTCCTTCCTTGGAAAACGTGCCCTCTCTATTGCTCACTTTCCTCTCTCAAGATTACTCTAAAAACCTCTCTAACTCTCCTCCTGATGTTTTATCAAACATTCGACATGTCTTGCACACTATCCAATGCATTCTTTATAATCTGAAAATGACATTTCCCCCCCAAAAGTGTCTATTCACCTTCCCCAACCCTAGATCCAAAGACCAAGATTAGATCTTGTCTTTTTCAAGATCAAGGGTCATAATCCATTCCCTCCAAAATGTCTCATTTAAAATTAAAGTGAATTTCACTTTATTACATAAGTGCTTTATGAAAATAAAGTCACTTTAAAAATAGAAGGTACACTTTATTAAAAAAGTCACTTTAATAAAAGAACCACTTAAACAACTTTATAAAAACTATTACAAATTTAAGTGCTTGGTAGTGTAGATATTAAGGTAACATCTGCATACAAGACAAAACATGCAGAGTACCTCCCAGGCTAAAAAAATAACACTCCCTCTTAGCGAGGGATGTACTTGCTGCCATCTCCATCATCTGGTCCCATCACACTGTGCTCTGTAGGAGCTCCCTCTGAACCTGGAGCCATCTGCAACATCTGCATAGAACTCAAACTAGAATATCTTCTCCTGGAAACCTCTTGGAACCTTGAGCTCACTTCAAATTGTGCATTGGTTCAATCAACCTGGTTAAGCCTTCTACCAATGCTCAGAAGAGGCTCGCTCTCTTCTCTCAGAATGAAAGAATGATACCTTGGCGCCACCACGGTCTCATAAGCCTCCTTATGCTCCTCATCCGACGCTAAATCATACATCAAAGGTTGTCCTCTCAATATATACAACCTATTCACACGGTTACCGATCAGCTGCAGTTCTACCAGGTCCACTCCCTCTCTGTAGATAAAGACATGTTCCCTCTTGAACACTACACAATATCCTACATCCTCTGAGGCTGAGACTGAGATCAAGTTAATAATCAACCCTGGAACAAAGAGAACTCCATCAAACTCCAAGAGTCCCCCAAACTTGAGTTGGAATCTGACATTCCCAACTCCACGTACAACTCTCGCCATACCACCTTCATTTACCACTTGTCGGCTAGGACCAATCTCTATGAAATCTGGGAATACTCGCCAGATTATCGTCATGTGATTAGAGGCTCCGCTATCCATAATCCATCTGACATCACCTCTGAATCCTCCGCTGCCAACACTGGAAACTAGGGTAACCAAAGAAAATTCCCTATCGAACTTTGAAGCAAAGTCCTCTATGGTTGTTGTAGCAACTGTCTCAGGCTCGTCTAATTCCTTCTTCTTCTTCTTCCTCTCGGGACAATGAGAGGCAAGGTGCCCCAACTGGTTACAACAATAGCATCTAAATTTACTCAAGTCCCTTCCAGAACTTCCTTTCTTATTGCTCTTTGCCACAAGAGCAACATTCTCATCAGCTTTGTCTGTCTTCTGATCACTGCTCTAAGATATTTCTTAGATCTCCTCATGAGTGAAATAATCCCACAGTCTTCTCCAATATAGTAGATGCTCATGGCCCACCACACACTTCACGAAGACTTACCAATCTTTGGTGAAGCCGTTTAAGGCTATCCTCACCAACTCATAATCTTAAATGACCTCTCCAACAGCTGCTAACTCATATTTAACTTGAGCCACCCAGGTAAGATAAGAAGAGACACTCTCCTCCTTACCCATATTGGTGTCACACAACTTAGCCCTCAAGGCCATCTTTTGGTTCTCGTTCTTCGCCTCGAATACTTTTTTAAGTGCATCCCACATCTCCTTGGCAGTCTTTTTCTCAGCCAAGTGTGGGATAAGGTGATCCTTCACCCCATCCAGAATAATCCTCTGGGCTTTGTCTTCCTTGACCTCATGCAAGTCCAAAGCAACAAGATCTGTTGTGGGAGCTACTACAACAGAGTTGAAATAGCTATAGATCTTGTTCTCCTTCAGAACGGCTGACAAACAAACCTTCCACTACAAGTAGTTGGAAATGCCATCCAACTGGTCCTCATATCTAATGCTTGCAGCCATATTCCCTATCACAACTCAAGGAAAACAATCACACCCTTTTGCCCAAATATCAAATTGCCCACTGTCACTCAGAGCCCAAGCTCTGATACCATGTATATTTTTAATGACAAAAATCAGCAAGCTAATATTTTGTCAAACACTTAGAAACCTAGAGATAACTGTGTTCATAAATTTCATAAATGCATAAAACCCACATTCAGAAATTACCATAAGCAGAAATACACATTACTAAGCAAAATATGCAGCGGAAATACACAGTGGAAAACAACCCATAACACGTAGAAATTTAGGCAAATGCCAGGGAAAACCCTAATGTGGGAAAACCCAACGAGAGAGAGAGAGAGAGAGAGAGATCTATTATTCATCTTCAAAAAGTACATATCAGCAGCAAAATAACATTTCCAGGCAAGGAGAACACCTCACAACACCAAATTTGTCCCACAGAAATCTGCCTCTTTTTCCATGCCAAAATTGTATCGTTGTTTGGCCTATTCCAGACTTTGTTTTCCATGTCCACAGTCTATTGTATGGACTATTCCGTATGGCCCAAAAACAACCATCGAAAATCTGAAAACTGCCTCGAAAACTGTGCCAAAAATTGCCTCGATTTTCGTGCAAAATCGGTACGGTTGTACGGAATTGTACGAACTATACAAGTCCATACAGTACAGCCTCCCACAGCAGAAAAATATTTTGGCATAAAAAACTCACATAAATTTTTTCTTGGGAAATGTGCCTTTCTTCCTTGGAAAGCGTGCCCTCTTTGTTGCTCACTTTCCTCTCTCAAGATTACTCTGAAAATATCTCCAACTCTCCTCCTAATGTCTTCTCAAACATTCGACATGTCTTGCACACTACCCAATGCATTCTTTTATAATCTGAAAATGACATTTCCTCCCCAAAAGTGTCTTTTCACCTTCCCCAACCCTAGATCCAAAGGCCAAGATTAGATCTTGCCTTTTTCAAGATCAAGGGTCATGATCCATTCCCTCCAAAATGTCTCATTTAAAATTAAAGTGAATTTCACTTTATTACATAGGTGCTTTATGAAAATGAAGTCACTTTGAAAATAGAAGGTACACTTTATTAAAAAAGTCACTTTAATAAAAGAACCACTTAAACAACTTTATAAAAACTATTACAAAGTTAAGTGCCTGATAGTGTAAATATTAAGGTAACATCCACATACAAGACAAAACATGCGGAGTACCTCCCGAGCTAAAAAGATAACAGAACTATCCTTCTTTTTGGGTCTTCAGATATGTCAAAGCAACCAAGGAAATTTTATTTCTCAAACGAAGTATATCATAGAAATGTTAAAGAGGTTCGGAATGGAAGATTGCAAACCATTCAATACTCCTATGCAAACCAATTTCAAGTTAAGTATGTGACAACATCCATACCATATGTAATGCAGGCAGTTGGAGAGGTGGCACGATTTCAAGCAGCACCAAAGGAATCAAATTTTCTAGAAGTAAAAAGGATATTCAGATATCCCAAGGGTACAAAATATTTTGGATTATGGTATCCAAAAGGAAAGGATCTATCACTTATTTCCTACATAGATGCATATTGGGAAGGTTGTTTTGATGATCGAAGAAGTACAAGTGGAGCAATGTTCTACTTGGGTGAGTGTTTGGTATCTTGGTTAAGCAAGAAAAAGTCATCAATATAATTGTCTATAGCTGAAGCAAAGTATATTGCAGGCATGTTGTACACACATTCTATGGATGAAAAAAACTTTGTCTGATATACATGTTGAGTATGATGATGCAATTTCGATATATTGTGACAATACAAGCACCATCAGTATCTCAAAGAATCCAGTGATGCACTCCAATACAAAGATCATTTCAATAAAGCGTCACTTTCTATGGGAACAGGTTGCATAGAAGTACATTCTAGTTGAGTATGTTGGGACCAAATAATAAATTGCAGACATCTTTAGAATATCGCTTCCAAGGGAAACCTTTGAGTATCTTTGTCAGAAACTTGGCATAATTTATGCCCCACAATGAATTTTGAATGGTATTCTTATATGTCTTAGATTTACATGAGGAAGCACCATAAAGAGTGCAGTTGAGTTTGGGGAGCGTTTTTTCATAGGGAGAAACCCCAGGGACATTTCAAATAGGGGGAGCATCCCCGATAAGAAATTACCTTTGCCATTGATGTCAAAGGGGGGAGAGATTTCTCATATGCATGGATAGATAGTTAGATTATTGGAGAGAGAAATTTCTCTAATGCATGGATAGAGATTTACATGCTTGGAGAGAGAGAGAAAAGGTATGTTTCCAGGGGGAGCGATGGTCACAGGGGGAGCATTAGCAATATGAATTTAGTGTTGCATCAGAGTGTTTCCATCAATGCCAAATGGCGAGATTGTTTATTAATTGGGTTGGTTGTCATTGATGTCAACCCTTGAAGCAAGTCTGGTAGCACATTCTAGTAGCCCCAATAATATGGTTAAGGGACTCAAGTATGTTTGATGTATTATGATATGAATATCAATATATTTGTAGGTAATAGTATTCTATATGGATAGTACATGGCATCCCTTTTTCGGTGATATGTGGAACGCGACATAACTCCTAACGGTTAGAGAGTTATAGCCTTGTGAAGTTGGAGAACCCTCATGATTTATCTAGAAGCCTCTAGAAGGTCAAATAAGTCAAATTATTCTAGAAACTCCTAGAATAAGTTGACTAGTCAAAGTGGGTGAAACTAGGAGTTAATAATGGGTTAAGTTGTTACAATAAAAAATTATTAAAAATAATTTAGTTGCAACTAGAAGTGGATATTTTACTATTTGTGGATAAAGTGGTTGTAAGTGGACAAGTGGTTAGAAGTGGGTTATCCCTAAAATAAGGAAATTGGGTAAAGTTAGTTAGAAGGTAACCCCTTGAGGAAGCTACTTGGAGAGAATAAATAAGAGAGCAAGGGTCTCATATTTGCATCTATTGAGCACATTGAATATATATTATTGTGTAAGGTTGATTGTAGGTACTCATTGATACATATGAAGTTATGCAAGCCTGAGGTAGCAACAAGGGTTGACAGAGAAATTTTCGGAGTTGCAGAAATACTGAGAAAACCTAGTTTTTTAGGTGTATGTGGGTTGTAGTGGAAGAAGTCATGTACGTACATAGGATGGTAGTATAAAAAGGTGTGTATAGTTGGAAAAACCATGAAATATTGAGTTGCTGAGGGTGCCAAGTGCTCAGAGTCTGAAAGAAAGATCCTAGGAAGGTCTACAGTCATCAGGTACAACAGATCTATCTACAGGTTCAAAAGGTATGTATTATTTTTATGAGTAGTTGGATAGTGTTTTCTACATGAGATATGGTTATGGGGGTTTGAGTATTTTCCCTAAGGAGGCTTTTGGTTGTATGGAACTTACTGTATAAGTAATATCTATAGAAATATTGTGATGGTATATTTGATATTTATCATTGGTACATATTGTTAGTGTTGCGACATATCTTGTGTTTATTGGCACATGGTTGATGGATTTTTGTGGTACATGGTTAAGGGTTTTTGGTTGTGAAGTTGTTTTTAAGTTGCTTGTGAAGTTTGAGGCTACATATCAGTGAGGGTTTTATGCCTAGTCCATGTGAGATTTATTACACTTGCTCATGATTGTACACACATATATGGCACATGACTAGAGAGATATAGATGCACTTGGTTAAGGAATATGTAAGATGATGTATGCATAAGGAACAACTACAAATAGGACACAGTGATAGGTTGCAGGTTGATGTGATAGAGGCAACAAAGAGTCTGAGTTTCAGAAGAGGGGAAAAACCTATCTTTCTGAAAATTTACACACGCTACAGTATAGACATATTGTGTACATATGCAGGCTCCAATATAGACAAGGCACGTACATACATGAGTTGCAACATATATAGGTCACATACATGTTGGTATTTGTTGGTACAATCTGACTTTCAAATAAAATGATCTGAACCCAGAATATAATGGAACAAGACAAATCATCGACATAGACCCCACTAACACTGTAACAACCACAACAATCCAACTAGAAGCACCAATAGATCCTGAAGAGAGGGAGAACCTCTTACATTCACAGATGTGGGTGAAGGGGGTCCCATTGCATTTCATTGTTGATAACAAAATCCAAAAGAAACTTATCTCAACAAAGGTCGTCAAGCAGACCCCACTTCCACTATTTCAACCACAACAATCCAACCAAAACCACCAGAAGATATTTAAGAGGGGGAGCGCCTCTTCCATTCACATATGTGGGTGAAGGGGATCCTGTTTCATTTCATTGTTTATAGAAGAAGCCAAAAGAAACTCATCTCAGCATAGGTCATCAAACATTTGGAATTTCCAACAACACCACACCCATAGCCATACAACATCGGGTGGCTTCGCTAGGGACATGATCTTCATGTCAACCAACAATACCGCTTGTACTATGGCATCAAGCCCTTCAAGGATGAGGTATTGTGTGATGTTATTCTGTTGGATGTATGTGATGTTATTTTGGGCCAACCATATATGTGGAACCACCATGCGTTTTATGAGTCTCTACCCTGTAGTGTCATTGTTACTCTCAGGGATCATCTCTACAAGATGCCATAGGTAGTTTTGACTATTGTTTTGACACAATAGTGAAACAAAGTTGTCTCTCATACAAAGAATTTTAGCTTATTTTCTATTCATAAAGGAAGTGAGACGAAGGACACTATGAACACCACGACCTTGGTTCAAGCCACCTCTATTCATTCGAAGTAGGTGAGAAATATTGAAGCAAAGAACAAAGATTCCTTCTGCACACATTCATATCATGCAGTTGTATTGGTTAAAAAGGTACAATCCCTCCAACATCAGGTTTGTGACAGCCTTCCATAAGCCAAGCAATGCAATTTCTCGAGCAAGGAAAGAAACCCATGAAGGCTCAGATTCAACAAACTATTTTCGATCTCCCATGGGTCCTCAACACAATGGAGACCATTTATTGCTAAGGGGGAAGGATTGATCCAGAGGTATATCGGTGGCCACCCACATATTCCAACTGGATCACATGTAGTTTTCGTCATTGGCAACTATTTCCTAGATTTTTGAGTCCTAAATTTCCAGGACTGTTTTGACACCCTAAACAACATTTTTCTTTCCACGGTAAAATTACAGGAAGAATCAGAGTTTGATGGAATAATGTGTATTCCTCGGATAGACCTTTCCAATGGGATATCATGCACCTAAAATGGAGATCGTATGGAAAAGTTATGACCCCGGGAAGTTGTTGTACCAACTTACCACATCGCGGCCCACATGACTTTTAGAGCTTCATCTCCACATTGGGGCCGCAAAACTTTTGTCTTTTCATCTTCCAGGGGATAGGTTTTTGGATGTTTAGGAATTTTCCATTTATGCTTATATTCTTGCGAATGGGCATAGTTGTTACATCTCTTCTCAAAGATAAGATGCCACCATTCTAGCGAGTCTTTCACTCTGTAATTTTATAGTTCTGTACATTTCACTCATTAATATAAATTGTGTATTATTCTATATATGTTCCTCTTTTTACATATATCTTATATATCTAGGTTACATTATTGGATCTCTTGCAATATCTTGATACATTTCTTTATTACATTTCCTCTCTCATTTCGTGCCCAAAAATAATATGGATTAATGATATCCAAGCAGGATGCTCTTGGTCGTTTTTCAGTGCATGTTCCCAACGAGGTATGAGTATAGAAAGTTGGGTATCGATCTTGTATATCTTGAGGACAATCACTCTCACACACCCAAAAAAACATCCATGGTGGAAAAAAAGAGCGTGATTGTCAATGATGGCAAGAACAACAGCAACAATGACAAATAGGCAGCCAAGGAAGATCAGTAGACAAGCAGGCAAGGAAGAACAACATCGATCGAATGGAAAGATCTGCAGTGTAATCTCAGAAGGAGGAAAACATTCAAAGCATGAAAAATGTTTTCAGAGTTTCGCAGGTCGAGAAATCCAAAGGAAAGAGGTTCAAACTCGTGATATGCAAAATCACAATAACAATCTTGACAGTTGATTCAAGAAGGACACATGGTGAACGACAAAGTTTTTGTTTCATATTTTCGTAGATCATGAAATCCAAAGGAAAGAGGTTCAAACTCATGATATGCGAGATCACGAAAACATATGGACTGTCAGATCACCAAGGATTGTGGACCATTGATCAGTCATGAAGAAGGCTCGTGAAGTGGCAAAATCGTGATAAGATCTGGGCCTTCAGATATGGAGTAATTACGAAGGACCAAAAACCATTAGATATGGTGAAGTTGCAAGGTGGATAAGATCAAGAGTCATCCAACTCTCCAAAACTATGAAGGAATCCTAGTTGTCCATCGAGGACAGCTGTGGACCGGTGGATCCAGAGGACACATGGAGAAATATCATCATTTCGTTGACTGGAAAGTCAAAGGAGGGAAGTGCTCATTTGAGCGGCAAGTGGTCATATCTCGTGGTCACATTGTCGAGAAGCTAGAGAAGCCAAGCCCTATTTCGGAGTTCGTGACATGGAGAGTCGAGAGGACTCATCACAAAACACCCAACATGCGAAAGTGCAAAATGCGTTTTCGAATAAGGCTGTGGTCATAGCTAGTGGTTACATTTGCGGAAGATAGAGGAAGGAGCTAGTGGTGTTAAGATCCATCTCAGAGTCTCGACGCTCGCAACTTGGAGCATCAATACCCTTCATCACAGGAATCGCGATATGCGAGATCGCGATGAAATCTGGACCGTCAGATCATTAGAGATCTCGACCGTTGATCAGGCTCGATGAAGTTCATAAGTTCGCGAAGCACAAAGCGCCTTTTGGCGCAGCCTGTGGTCATCGTCGGTGGTCACATGAAGAGAAGAAGCTAGCATAGTTAAGGTCCACCTCAGAGTCTTAGTGATCGCAACTTGGAGCATCAAGACTCTTCATCACAGGAATCGCGATATGCGAGATCGCGATGAGATCTGGACCGTCGGATCATTAGAGATATCGATTATTGATCAGGCTCGATGAAGTTCATAAGTTCGCGAAACACGAAGTGCCTTTTGTCACAGACAGTGGTCACATGAGGGGAAGAATCTAGAGGTGCTAAGCTCCATCTTGGAGTCTCGACGATCGCGACTTGGAGTGTCGATATATTCTATCATAGGAATGCTGAGATGCGGGATCACAAAAGTAAAACTCTATTTAGCGCTTGGTCACAGCCAGTGGGAATATGAATTAAACACAAGACCCTATGAACTCCATCCAACGGTGCAAGTGAATTTAAGTATGATCAAAGGGATACTGTTTCTCTTCACAGTTAATCTATCAATGGTGATTCAGTTGTTGAAGCGGTCTTTGGAGGTTCACAGTGTAACTGCTAGAAACCGCTGATGGTTTTTTCCAGAGGACTCGGAGAGACTTCTGTATGATTATCAGAGGAGTTGAAGAGTCTCTAGGAATCTGCCAGTGGAATGAAGACTATTCGTAGAGGAAATTGACAAATGGATCTAACTGCCAGAGAATTTGAAGAGTTTCCATGATGAACAGGTAGAGTACTTGACATGAGAGAGCATGCAAAAGCATGGTTAGATTGCATGCACAAGGTGGACAGAGACTATAATAATGTTGAACAAAGAAGAAATGGGGGTTGTTGTTGGGGGTGATTGAGGTGTGAAGAAGGAGGCAGAGCGCAGCAGCATAAATGCATAGAAGGGGAATGGTGCATTGAAGGGACATGTCACAGAGAGCATAAAATGCAAAAGAATAGAAAGTGCAAGGAGAGTGCAGAAGACACTGATGCAGACAGAGAAACGCAGTGTAGTAGAACAATGATGAGACTGGTAAGCCATTGAAGAACTTTATATCACTATAATAAGTCATAATAGCAAAGATTTATATTTCAAGGTGGTAGGGATGTGTTAGGGAGGATTGTTGTCCTCAGAGGTTCAAGTGGGTGCTTGAACATAGGGATTTGTAGCTTCCTTCTAGTTGGGCTAGAGAAATCGGGGAGTTGGCGCTTCCTTTTAGTTGGTGCTAGAGAAACCGGGGAGTTGGTGCTACAGAAACCAGGGAGTTGGTGCTTCCTTCTGGTTGGTGCTAGAGAAGCCAGAGAGTTGGTGCTCTCAGCAAGTAGTAGCTTGCAAAAAGGTTGTAGTATGAATATGAGTTGGTGCTCATATGTATGATAATGTAAAGAATGTAAAGATTACTTATCATATAAAGAAGAAGAGGTTTTTACCCTGTATGGGTTTCCTTAGGAAATATCTATCTCTGTGTATCTCATATATGTGGCTGA